>JAABKJ010006448.1:0-21965 GCA_011634705.1 Andricus grossulariae
GAGGGGGTCTAAATGACTTCGAAACATGTTGGTCCCCTCGTAGTATAAAAAGGACGGAGAAAGGAAAAAGTGAGAGGATGGTTTTTGATTGACTTTTTCCCCTTTTCTCCCTCTTTTTTCATTGTGTTATTCTTGTCTCTAAGGAGCCGAAAAGTGAGGTTTTTGGGAAGTTTATTTTTAAATTGTGAACCAATTTGTTGCTTATTCTGCAAAAATTATTCATGATAAAATGGATTTCTTTTCAATCTGAATTTATAATAAATGATTTATTTAATTTATTTTAATTATTTATTGACTGCGCAAATGATAATAAAGCCTAACGTATTAATTATTTAAAATAATGAACAATAATTATTTTGTAGCCTAATCATAAGTATAATCATACAAACTTGATCATTTTCACTGATTTATTCACACATGAAGCACTATCAATGTTTAAAAATTGTCCATGTTTTATTGAAATAAATATGACGATGTAATAAATCGAAATTCATATCCGACATATATGAAAAAAATTTAACTTTTAGATGGGTGAGTGTGTTAAGGCGACGGGACAAAATTACATTCACATATGAAGTTACATCAAAAGTTTGACACCCGAAGTATGTACCAGATTTGCGAAAACTCATTTTTTCATTTTTTTTGTACACAAACATTTTCTTATATTTTTAATTAACTATAAAATCTATATGTTAGACTTTTATGTAATAAAAAATAATTATATTATTTAATTATTAATTATTTTTATGAAAATAGACAATCTGTCTAGAAACTAGTCGATCCGAGCGCCATGACATATCATTTTTTTAGAACATATGTATTGTTTTGTGGATTTAAACAAATTTAGAGGCAATATACCTGAAAATTTGAAGTAATACATCCATATGTCTGAAATATTTTTATTTTTAGTACAGTTCAATACGTAAGTTATACATTTGTGATGAGCTTTATACTATTCAGTATTGTTAAACCTAATTTCAAGATGAGGTGCCATCTCGCTCTGACTTCGGGTATGAAACTACCGTCTATTGTTTTTGCCGCAAAACTTTAAAAACAATGGACAGCAGGTGACTTTCGCACCCCAAGTCAGAGGGAAACGGTACCTTCTTGCAGAGTAACTTTCACACTACCAAGGTTAATCTCTGTTGCAGGGAAATGGTACCCTGAACTAAGGGTTAGATTCACACTCTATTTTTTCTATTAAAAAGTCTACCACCTGTGTTAACTGGATATATATGTCACTTTCTGGGGCTTGCCTTGCCGAACAAGTGTAATCCTCAGATGAATCCAATCATCTCACTTCTACAAAAACAAAAAATTTGTAAATTTTATTTCAATGTAATTTTTGAATAGAAAAACTTTAAAAAGTCAACATTTTTCGAAATCTTTGCACCATAATGTGAAGACTAACTCAGTAGCAGTAGAATGACTCTGGTGGAAAAATGTTTACAAAAAAGTACAAGAAACTAAAACCATTTTTACATGAATCTAGGAATTAATACAATAAATTGCAACCAAAATTACAGGAACGTACAAGTTTTTTCTATCATTGGGACGAATTTTATACTTTTTATTATAGTGTTTTGTATATTGTTATATTTTATTGTAGTTTTAATTTCTACAAGAACTTACAAAAAAGTAAAACTTCAAGAATCTACAGAAATTTACAGGTTTTGCAGCCAAAAGCTTGTCTTTTTTGACCTAGGATGAGAAATATTTAGAATATTGCAATATGATATTTTTAAATTAAGATATATGAGCGATATTAAAACAAGAGCTATGACTTTCAAACTTAAAAGAAATGGTAGAATATGAAAAGAAAATACTGAATAACACAGGCACACGAAAAAAAAAGTTCTTATTCACCAGACGAGAGAAAAATTTCTACACGTTTTTGGGGTCGCTGAATTCGAATCCGGGATTGGTTTGACTCTCAGATCGCATTTCGTTCCTATCCTTTGAAAAGTGATGAAAGTTGAAACTTTTTTTCTCACTTTTTTGAGGTTAGAAACCTAATGCGATCGAGTAAAATCAACCCCGGATTCGGATTCGGTGACCCCAAAGACGTATAGAAATGTCTGCGTTGTATGTTTGACAAGACTTTTTTTCCGTGTGCCTATGTAATCGTTATTAAACAACAACAAATCTTAGGTTCCAAGTTTTTTTCAAACATATAGCAATCAATTGGACAGCTATGTCATTTAAAATTATGTCTTTGCAAAGTTCTCAATATTTGTCATCCTGGGTTGAAAAATAACAACTTTTTGACTGCAAATAAAAATTAAACAATTGAGCCGCTGGATAGTGTATCAGGGCATGTAAAATTAACGTAGCCGTTCCGGTTGGCCCCTGCTGTCTTTGAAATCGATTTTGAAAATTAAATCTTTGAAACATATGGCCAGGTAATTTCCTACAAAGCCATATGTTACAGAAATTTAATTTTCGAAATCGATTTTAAAGACAATAGGGGCCAACCGGAACGGTTATGTTAATTTTACATGCCCTGATACATTATCCAGCGGCTCAATTGAGAAAGAATTGATCAAATTAAAGTAAACAAATTTTTATTCGGCAGTTTAAAGGCTTTTAGTTAACAGTTTTTCAATTGAAAAGTGTTAAAAGCTTACATTTTATAGGCGTAAATTATTAAGCGTTTTAATTTTAAAACATTTAAGCTTTTTATAACTTCAAATGAAAAAATTTGTATCTTAAGAGTTAGAATCTTGTAATTTCAATGAGTGTGATCCATTCTTTCTCAATTGTTCAATTTTTATTTGAAGTCAAAAAGTTGTTCTTTTTTGACCTAGGATGAGAAACATTGAAAAAATTGCAATGACATAATTTTAAATGACATATATTGTGTCCAATCGATTTCTATATATTTGAAGAAAAAAACTTCGAACGTAAGATTTTTCGTTGTTTAATACAGATTATTCATTATTGTCTTGTAATATTCTACCATTCCTTTCGAATTTGAAAAAAGAAGCTTTGACAATAGCGAGCAGGTACACATCTTAATTTAAAATTATCTCATTGCAATATTCTAAATATTTGTTATCCTAGATCGAAAAGGAACAACTTTTTGGCTGCAAAATCTGTAAATTTCTGTAGATTCTTGTAGTTGTAAATTCATGTAGTTGTACTTTTTTTTGTAAATTCTTGTAGGAAATTAAAACTTCAATAAAATACAACAATATAGAATAAAATACAAAAACGTACACAATTCGTTAGAATAATACAAAAAAGTTGTACTTTTCTGTGATTTTGGTTGTAATTTATTGTATATATTTGTAATTAATATAAATATTGATGTGTTTGAACATCAAAATTTATATTAATTAAAAATTAAAAAACTCGGACTTTAACATCTTTAAATGGTAATAACATCTTCCAAATATTAATTGTATTTTTTGTATTTTTCTGTAAAAATGGTTTTAGTTGTTTGCACATTTTTGTAAAAAAATTTCCACCAGAGTTGTACATTTTTACAAGAAACTACCAGTATTTACAACATAATTTTCAGTACAGTTTTCCAATATTTCAACTTTTGTGAAATCATGTACTTTTTTGTAAAAATTTTTTATTTTCTACAATAATTTACGTAAAATTAAAATTGTTTATATGACGTCAAGCATCCAAATTAAAAAATCTAAAATCCTATTGTTTTCTGTAATACCTTGTAGATTTTTACAACAAAGTAAAAAAAAAACATATTAATAAAATTATATGCAAATTTTTCAATTGCATAAACTTATACTTTATTGTTATGTTTTTACTTTTATACAAGAAGATACCAGAAAAAATTAGTTATTGGTATTTAATTGTATTTTTTTGTTAAATTTTGTACATTTCATTACAAAAAATAACAGTCGTAGAAATATTGTACTTTTTTGTAAAAAAATTTTTCCAGGAGGAGACTTACTAATTCAGACATAGAATTTCTAAAATCAGTGCTTACATTCGAAAATTGGACATAAAAAAGTAGTCGTTCAACATTCTTGAAGAAAAAATGAAAATACCATTTTTGTCCCGACTTTATTAATGAACAAATAAAAATTTTCGACATGTTTTGTCCAAAACTGTAGAAAACAATTTTGGGGTGTACTCATGAACAGTTTTAGATTAGATTAGAAGAAGGCTGAAATAGGAATCCAAGAAGATGTTTAAGTGTTGACCAGGGTAATATAATTTAAAGATGGTGGTAAAAAATTACAAGTTTAGATTACTGGTAATTTTTTACCACCGTCTTTGAACTTAAATATGAATATACTTACTTGCAGACGGGTAAAAGTACCGATAATGGGCAGCCCGGCGAGCAGCATTGTGAAGCTTGGTAACTAGCCAATGTTGGATCATAGCCATTTACGCACAGCGAATCAAGAGCGTTAGAAAAATCGGAACCGCAAAAAACAAAACGTGGTCGATCTGGAGTAGGTTGCTGACTGCTGTAAGCAAATTTTGCAAATTTTTTGGTGTGCACCTATGAACTGTTTTACAAAAAGCGTTAAATAGGAAGATACTTACTTGCAGAACACTGATAGTCCCAAATATGAGCATCCTTTTGTGCAGCAATCTGAAGCTCGAGTTGGGTCCTTGTTTAGATCATAGCCTCTTTCCTTGCACACCGAAGAAACACCTCTATAAAGATCGTTACCGCAAAAACTATAAAGTGGTTGAGTTACAAAAGGCTGGCTGTAAGCAAATTCTGCAAGTTGGAAGATTACAAGAGCCATAAGAACATGAGTCCAAAAATGGCATGACCTCGTTGCAATAGTAGATTTCATCCTGAATTCGCGTTCTTCTTAAAATTTGCAATATATATTTCAAATCTATATTAATATTTCGAGTTGCTTTGCTTCGCTTTTTATAGCAACCTCTTTGCCATATAGCCGGTGAGGTAGGGATATGTTGAATTCTGATAATTGACAATCAGAGAAAAATTTGTCTTGAAAGAAAACCATTGTCCCCTTAACGAGAACAATGGTTAGAATGTTTGGAAGATTAGATGAAGTGTGGCGCAAAAGAATAATGTTTACTTTAAAAAGATTATTTCTTAAACAAATTAAAATCCGCTTGACCTTAAACTTAAAAAGAAATTCCATTTGCGTACAAGGACATCCACTTGACACTTTTCCTACCAAAAAAGAACTTTTTAATACAATGCATGAATTTTCGACTAAATATTAATATTTTCAAATAAATAGTTTAACCCTTACATGCATGGTGGGATATTTAATGTCCCTCCTAGATTATCATCATATTTATAATAATTCAAGTTGTTTTTATCGATTTTGGTGATTATTTTTGTGAATTTACTATAACAACATGTTATAGAATCGAAAATTACACTCCGTTATCTGAAATTTCTGGTGAATTTGTTAATATTAATAAACAAATACCAAAAAAGTCACTTTTTGCAAGAAAAATTCATTATTTCCAAAAGTTTTTGTTGTATTTACATAAAACTTGGTATATTTAGGTTTTGAGAGTCGCAGTTTTCAAATCTGTTATCAGATTTATAATATTCAATATGGCGGATCCAATATGGTGGATGAAATTTGTGAAGTTAACTCTGATTGTAAATGTAGTTTTAGTATGGTAATATAATTAGTATATAGAGTTTTTTGGGGTTGATGATTACAAATGTGCTATCAGAATTCTAAATTCAAGATTACTGATTCAATATGGCGGACTTTCACAAATTCGGTCCGCCATATTGGTTCCGTCATTATGAATTTTAGAAATATCATGACAGATTCGAGATCAGCGACCCCAAAAACCCATATACACCATTTTTCATTAAAATCAGCGTTAATTTCACGAATTTAGTGAGCCATATTGGATTCGCTATATTGAATTTGGAAATATGATAAGAGATTCGTGCTCAGCGACCCTGGAAACCCTCAATGCAACTATTTTCATCAAAAAAAAATTCATTTGCAAAATGTATGCATCAAAGGGTTAATTTATAACAAAAAAGTTGAATGTTCTGCCAAAATAATTGAATTTTCAACGATAAATACGAATTTTTCAAAAAAGAAGAATAACTTTCTACCAAAAAAGAAAAAACCTTAGTAAATAACTAGAATTTTCCTGAAAAAAGTTCAAATTTTTACCAAAAGATATGCACTTTCTACAAAAGAATTGACTTTTCAACCCAAAAATATGAATTTTCAACAAAAAGGTTCATTGTTAACCAACTAGTTTTATTTTCTTCCAAGTTGTAGAATTTGCAACCAAAGAGAAGAATTTTCAACCAAGAAAATGAATTTTTAACAAAGTAGTTCAACTCTTACCCAAATAGTTGAATTTCCAAATAAAAAATAACAATTTTCAACCAAAAATGGAATAGTTAAATTTTCAGTTTCAAAAATTAATTGTCAGAAAAAAAAAGATTTTTCAACCAAATCGTTTAATATTCAAACAACTAGTATAATTTTTAACTAGAAAACATCAATTTTTAATTGCAAATATCAATTTCCAACCAAAAATGGGATAGTTACGTTTCTACGTAAAAAAAATAATTTTCAACCAAAAAAGTCCGATTTTCAATGAAGTAGTTGATTGGAAAAGTTTGGAAAGGTAACCCTATAGTGGTACAGTTCAATAATAACTTAATAAATTTGAATAGCACTTTCATATTTCATACTTCACACTCATTCTCCTATTTTCCTTTTTTTAATTTATTTGATTGAAAATGCAACTATTTTGTCAATGAGTCATCTTTTTTGGTAAAAAATTTAACTAATTGGTTGAAAGTTGAACTACTTCGTTAAAAATTCATTTTTTGGTTGAAAATTTATCTATTTTGTTAACAATTTAACTATTTCATTCATAGAAAATTAATCTTCTTGGTTAAAAAATCATCTTTGTTGGTTAAAATCATTTAAGTTGAAAATTAATATGTTCAGTTTGAAAATTAAACTGTTTTTTAGAAAATTTAATCTTTTCCGTATGAAAATACAACAATTTTGTTGAAATTTTATATTTTTGGTTAAAAATTCAAATATTTGGTTAAAAATGAAACTTTTTTTTTTATAAAAATCTAACCATTTGGAAAAAAATTGAACTATTGTGTAGAAAAATTATATTTTTTGTTTGAAAATTCAACTGTTTGATAGATAATTTTCTTTTTTCTCTTAAAAATTCAACAGCTTTGTTGAAAAATTATATATTTTGTTTAAAATTCGTCTTTTTGTTAAAAAATCAATCTTCCCAGTGGAAAATTTCATCTTTTTGGTTAAAAATGTAATGTTTTTGTTAAAAATTCATCCTTTTGCTTGAGAATTCAACTATTTTATGAAAAACTCGTTTTTTCGTTTAATTCTAATGGTTAAAAAGTTGTCTTTTGGTAGAAAATTCATCTTTTGTGGTAGAAAAGTCATGTTTCTTGTATGAAAATGAACTTTTCTTTGTTCAAAATACAATTTTTGGAGTTGAAAATTCAACTATTGTGGTTAAAAATTCAACTACTTTATAGATAATTCGCGTTTTTCTCTTCAAAATTCAAAAAGTTTATTGAAAATTGGTATATTCTGTTAAAAATTTATCTTTTTCTGGTAGAAAATTGATCTTCCCTGCGAAAAAATCCATATTTTTAGTTGAAAATTTAACTATTTAGTTAAAAATTAATCTTTTTTTTTAATTGAAAATTTAAATACTTGGTTGAACTACTTTATTCATTTTTTTTGTACGATTCACATCCTTAGTTGAAAATGTTCATTTTTTGTTGAGAATTCATTTTTTGGTTAATTTTTTTTTTATCTAAAAATTTAATTCATTCATTTTTGGTTGGAAATTTACATTTTTGGTTGAAAATTGAAATATTTAGTTAAAAATGAAATTATTTTTATAAAAATTGAACTATTTGGGAGAAAATTGAACTATTGCGTAAAAAATTAACTTTTTTGTAGAATAATTATATTTTTTACTTGAAAATTCAACTGTTTCATAGATAATTTTTTTTCTTTCCAAAATTCAACAACTTAATTGAAAATTGATGTATTTTGTTGAAAATTCATCTTTTTGTTAGAAAATCAATCTTCCTAGTGGAAAATTTTATCTTTTTGGTTGAAAATTTAACTTTATTGTTAAAAATTCTTTTTTTTTATGCTTGAGAATTCAACTATTTTGTGAAAAACTCGTTTTTTTCGTTCAATTCTAATGGTTAAAAAGTCGTCTTTTGGTAGAAAATTCATCTTTTATGGTAGAAAAGTACTCTTTCTTGGATGAAAATGAACTTTTTTTTGAAAATACAACTTTTGGGGTTGAAAATTCAACTATTGTGGTTAAAAATTCAAATAATTTTTAGATAATTTGCGTTTTTCTCTTCAAAATTTAAAAATTTTATTGAAAATTGGTGAATTTTGTTGAAAATTCATCTTTTTTTATAGAAAATTAATCTTTCCGGCGAAAAAATCCACCTTTTTAGTTGAAAATTTAACTATTTAGTTGAAAATTATTCTTTTTTTTTATTGAAAATTCAACTACTTGGTTGAACTACTTCATTCCATTTTTTTTGTACGATTCACATCTTTGGTTGAAAATTGTAATTTTTTGTTCAGAATTCATTTTTTGGTTACAAATGTATTTTTTTTTATCTAAAAATTTAACGTATCTATTTTTTGTGAAAATTTATATTTTATTAGTTAAAAATTCAACTATCTGGTATAAAATTCATGTTTTCATTTATTTTTGTTCTCATTTAATTCAGCTTGTTCAAAATTCGTCATTTGGTAGAAAATTCATCTTTCAACTGTCTTCTAAAAAAAATTGTTTTTTTTTTTGGTTTACAAATCTTATTATTTTTGTTTGAATTTTAATCTTTTTTGTTGAAAGATTAGACCATTTGGTTGAAAATGCATCTTTTTAGGTTGTAAATTAATCTACTTTGATAAAGTCATCGTTTTTTATCCAAAATTCATCTGTTTTGTTGAAAATTCGTCCTTTTTGATTGAAAAGTCATCTTTCTTGATTGAAAATTCATAGTTTTTGGTTAAAAATTAACTTTTTCGTTGAAAATTCAACAGTCTTCTCAGAAATTTGTGTTTTTGGTTCGAAAATTCAACTATTGGATGAAAAGTTTAACTATTTTGTTGAAAATTCATCCCATTAGCTTGAAAGTTCAACTATCTGGTTGTCAATGCATTTATTTAGTTAAAAATGAATTTTTTGTTGAAAATTCGTATTTTTGGGTTAAAAATTCATCCCTCTTGGCATAAAATATTTTTTGGTCATAAATTCAAGTATTTTGATGAAAATTTAATTATATTTCGGGTTGAAATCTTGGGAGTTTAAAGCATTTCATATTGAATGAAATATAGTATCTCCATTAGTTTGATTTAAAAGAATTTATTTCACTATTTTTGTAAAAAAATCACCCTATTCCCCCTGTTTTGAGCTGTGGATTCTGATATTTTTAATCTTTAAAATTACGAGTATTCTTGGGAGCGTAAGACAAAACTACGGTCCTCAGCGAGGGGTGACGGGTGATCAAAAATAGCTCAAAATTGATAACGTGTTTTCTGAACGGCCCCTAATTCCCTAATTTGTAAAAATTCATCGCTGTTGTACCAAGACACTCGGTTTTCGACGACTTTTCAGTTTTCACTTTCGGCATCGATGTGAAAAATAAAAGTGATATATGAACCACCGCGAGAAGTCGAGAAAAGGGACCCGCAGGGAATAGTGAATGACGGTACTATAAATATATTAGGGTACGCTTGACATCATCTATTTTCAATGTAGGTTGCCGTATATATTTTAACGATTTTAACGGCGTTTTTTTGCGGTGACAGTGATCGCTCGAACAAACATTGTCTTTCGAGTTTGACTTGTCACCTCGAACTCAATACGTTTCCCGGAGTCGGATTCGATGTTCAAAACATCCCCATTCCCCAAACAATATTCCCGCATTCGATTAATGACAAAATTTTCAAAGGTCGATTTCTTCACCTCTTATCCATAACTTGGATTTCGGAATCCATAGATCATTTTGGGTTAATGCTACGTAAACAACTTTTTTCTATGTACGATTATTAGGCATCTGCAACTAATGGTCTTTCAGAAAAATGGTTTGGAAGCTTTTTCTATCGGTGCCGATTAGGGTGGTTCTTAGGGGTCGATCATAAACTACGTTGCCAATTTGAGGCTATTTTTGACTCCCTATCACCCGTCGTTTACAACCGTAGTTTTGCCCCCCCCCCACCCCCCGAAAAGTAACGTAGCCCAAAATTCTATCAAAACGTAGGAAAGAGGGTGATTTTTCACGAAAATAGGCTAATAATGGAGGAATACATTTTTTCAAATGAAATTAATGTAAATACCATATTGAATTCAGAAACACTTCAAATCCCTCAGATTTCAAGTCGAAATATATATTGAATTTTCAATAAAAAAGATTAATTTTCTAACCAAAAAGACGAATTTTCATGAAAATACATGAATTTTCAACTTATAAAGGATACATTTCTAATCAAAAATGGAGTGTACAATTTTCAGATAAAAAAAGATTTTATTTAATAAAACGAGTTTTCAACAAAAATCGTTAAATTTTAAACCAGAGGTGAATCTTGAAAAAATATGAATTTTCAACTAGCTCAACTTTCAACCAAGTAGTTGAATCTTCAACTAAAAAAGAGATGAATGTGCAACCAAATAGTTCAATTTTCAACCCAAAATATTAATTTGCCAGCAAGAAGATTAATTTTCTAACAAAAAATGTCAATTTTCAAAAAATTACATCAATTTTGAACAAAATTGTTGAATCTTAAGCCAAAAGGAAGAATTATTTACAAACTGATTAAGTTTTCAAGCTGAATACATTATTTTTTAACAAAAAAGTTAATTTACTATCAAAAAGTTAAATTTTCATAAAAATAATTTAATTTGTAACCAAATTCTCAACAACAAATTTGTAACCCAAAGGGTGAATTTTGAACCGACAAGATTAATTTTCGACCAAGAATGACAAATTTTCAACAAATTACATGAATTTTCATCTAGAAAATATCAATTTTTAATCAAAAGTGGAATAGTTACATAATAACTCTAAAAAAAACTAATTAAAAAAAACAGTTAAATTTTCAACAAAAAAGATGAACTCTGAACTAAAATGATGAATCTTAAAACAATTAATTTTCAATAAAAGAGTGCAACCCAATAGATGATTTCTTAAACTAGAGGATTAATTTTCTAAAAATGGAACGGTTAAATTTTGAACTAAGGAGATTAATCTACAGCCAGAAAAATGAGTTTAAAAAACAATAATTTTTAACAAAAGTGTTGAATTATAAAGTCAATAGTACGAATTATCTACAAAACGGGTAAATTTTCGACCCAAAAATATCATTTTTCAACAATAAATATAATTTTCGATCAAAAAGTTAAATTTTCATAATAATAGTTTAATTTTTTTCAAGTTCGTTTTCAACCGAATAGTTGTTTAATTTTTCACCAAATTATTCAATCCTTAACAAAACTAGATTAATTTAGAAGCAAAGAGTTTTCGACCAAAAAATACGAATATTTAACAAAATACTAGAAATTTCGACTAGAAAATATCAATTTTCAATCAAGATATCAATGTGCAACCAAATGTGAAACAATAATATTGTTAGTTTGAAAAAATAAATTCTCAACCCCCCAAAAAAAACTAATTTTCAACAAAAGATTTCTGCCCAAAATATGATTTTTTAACCCGAAAGATTAATTTTCTTAAACTGGAATAATTAAACTTTCAACCAAGGAAGCGGTAAAAATATATGAATTTTTAACAAACAAGTTCAACTTTTAATGAAGTAGTTGAATTTCCAACGAAAAAGATGATTTTTCCACCAAGAAGATTAATTTTCGAAAAAAAAAGATTTTTTAACAAAATACATTAATTTTCAACAAAATTGTTGAATTTTAGAGCCAAAAGGATAAATTATCTACCAAATTGTTGAATTTTCAACCCGAAAATATGATATGACCAAATCAGATTAATTTAGCTTCAAACAGTTGCATTTTTAATTAAAAATTATGAATTTTTAACATCATACATGAATTTTTGAATAGAGAAGATCAATTTTTAATAAATAACATAAATTTTCAACCAAAAATGGAATAATTACATTATTAGTAAAAAAAATTAATTCCTAGAAAAAAAAAGAATTTTCAACAAAATAGTAATATTTTCAACAAAAGAGATAAATTTTCAACTAAAATGATGATTTTTAAACAAATGTATTTTCAACAAAAGATTTCAACCCAAAAGATGATTTTTTAGCCCAGAGGATTAATTTTCTAAAACTGGAAGATTTAAATTTTCAACCAAGGAGATGAATCTACAACCAAAAAATGAATTTTTAACAAAGTAGTTCAACTTTCAACCAAGTAGCTGAATTTATGACAAAAAAGATCACTTTTTAACAAAATAGTTGCATTTCCAACCAAATATGTACTAAAATTATTAACCAAACGAGAATAATTTCGTACCACAGTTTTTTTACATAAATAATATGGACGTATTTTCTAGAAATCAATTATTTAAATAAAGTGTGTTTGATCAAGTATATAGTTTACATAATAAAAGCAGAAAAAACATTTCATCTCACAAAATTTACGGCAGATTTTAATACTTTTGAGTACTAACTTTTTTAAGTACACTCGTGAATGTTGAAACAAATTTAAATTGTCTACACATTTTATTTTTGCCATTTTTAGCGTTCCCGCAAAACAAACAGGTAACTCATACCAATTAAATCTGTGGGGATTTTTTTTAAACGTATTTTGTCCTCTCTACTGATAAAAAACACTTAAAATCGTTGAAATAAAAAATATTTCAATTTTTTAAAAAATGTAAAAAATGAAATATTTCGACAAAATACAAATTTTCAAACAATTCACATTTTTTACCATTTAAGAGTATTATTATAGAAGAAATAAGTATTTAAAAGTATTAAAATCTGTCGAAAATTTGGTAAAATAAAAATGTTTCTTCAGCCTTTTTTAGGTAAAATATATACTCAAACACGCATTATGTAAATAATTGTACAATTATTTAAACAAATGATTTTATTGTTATCATTGATTAAAGAACTCATAACGTCTAGAAAATATATTCATTTCATGACGTACCTAAAAAAACAAATATTTAAACGAACTAGAACTGTTTAAACAATTGAAAATTTGTTAACAGATGTCTGGGTATTCTTTAATTACCGAATAATGATTATTTAAAAGAAAAACTTTTAAATTGCGTTAATAAACCGCAATATTGCGTAAAATTCAAATTTGTCACTTGTGGGGTTTTCTTCAGGGACCCATAAGAGTGGCATAAAGTCATGCAACATTAAAATTTATGATTTATTCTCATTCTCTGACGAATTTTAAACAATATACTGAAATACGGAATTATTTGTAACATATCATCGCGTGTAAATATTAGATTTACAAAAAGTTGACTTTTTCATATGTTGAATCCCATGAAAACAAGGGCCACCTTAGTGCAGATAAAATATTTCAGCAAAAGTCATGACATTTTTATAAGTGGTACTTTAAATAACTGGCAAGGATAATCAATATTTTATTTTAATTTGAAATTCTTTTATTCCGTTTGTAAAATATTCGGTGTTCGAAATGTGACAAGAGTTAAATTATGTTCTTTGAATATTAATGGGCAGGGAGAACAAAAAATTGATAAGGGAAAAATTAGCGAATTTAAAAAAAAATGTTTGTGGCCACAGTGATAAAATATTCTTGTTAGTCATTTATTTGCCTTGTATTTATACTTATATTTCTTTTTGTCAGTTGCTTCCTTCTGACGATTATATTTTTAGTTAACAATTTTATGCTATTGGAAATTCAATAATTTTGTTAAAAAGTCATATTTTTTATTGAAAATTAACTTTTTTGTTGGAAATTTATATTTGAACTATTCTGACTATTTTTTTTTTAAATTGGTCTTTTCAGTTTAAAGTTCACCTCTTTTGATAGAAATGTCATAATTTATGGTTAAAAATGCAACTATTTGGTGGAAAATTATTCTTCGTTGTTTGATGATTCAACTCTTTTGTTTAAATATTCGTCTTTTTTGGTTGCATTTAACTGTTTTTCATTTAAAATTAAAATCTTTTTTGATTGAAATATCTACTGATACATTATTCGTTGCGCATTCATCTTTTTAGATTGAAAATGCAATTAGTTGGTTAAACGTTGAATTCTTTGATTAAAAACCAGTATGTGGCAGTGGGGCCACACGGAAGAAGTGAAACTTTGATGGATTAACTTTGAAATTTTTCGTGAAGAATCATCATGAGTTTTGAGGAGATCGCATAGTAAGAGAGTTCAGAGAGAGAGAGAGAGAGACAGAGAGAGAGAGAGAGAGGAGAGAGGAGAGATAGCGCATATACATGCTTTGCTTAGCTTGGCAGTAGTAGGGATATCGAAGAGGAGTCTTTAGAGCAATTGCGAATCGACGCATAAAATGGAGATGCGAATAAAGAGGGAAGGTATAGACTATATATAAAAAAAATTATATATATATATAATAATATAGAAAGTATACTTGTGAGAGAGAGACAGAGAGATCGTTCGTTCGGCCGTACGGTCAGTCGTTTTTTCCAATTCACTCCCGTTCGAAAAGAAAAAAAAAATGATTTTGTTCAATTTTGTTAAAAGGTAATTTTTTGGGATATAACTATATATACCTATCTATACCTATAGAAGGTATAGATAGAAAGTCTAATTTTGAGAGAGAGAGACAGAGAGATCGTTTGTTTTTCAGTCGTACGGTCCGTCGTTTTTTCCAATTCACTCCCGTTCTAAAAGAAAAAAAATGATTTTGTTCAATTTTGTTAAAAGGTCATTTTTTTGGATATACCTATACATACCTATCTATACCTATAGAAGGTATAGATAGAGAGTATACTTTTGAGAGAGAGAGACATAGAGATCGTTCGTTTGTTCGGTCGTACGGTCCGTCGTTTTTTTTAATTCACTCCCGTCCTAAGAGAAAAAAAAAATGATTTTGTTCAATTTTGTTAAAAGGTAATTTTTGGGATATACCTATATATACCTATCTATACATATAGAAGGTATAGATAGAAAGTATAATTTTGAGAGAGAGACAGAGAGATCGTTCGTTCGTTCGGTCGTACGGTCAGTCGTTTTTTTCCAATTCACTCCCGTTCGAAAAGAAAAAAAATGATTTTGTTCTGTCGTACGGTCCGTCGTTTTTTCCAATTCACTCCCGTACTAAAAGAAAAAAAATGATTTTGTTCAATTTTGTTAAAAGGTCATTTTTTTGGATATACCTATATATACCTATCTATACCTATAGAAGGTATAGATAGAGAGTATAATTTTGAGAGAGACAGAGAGATCGTTCGTTTGTTCGGTCGTACGGTCCGTCGTTTTTTCCAATTCACTCCCGTCCTAAAAGAAAAAAAATGATTTTGTTCAATTTTGTTAAAAGGTAATTTTTTGGATATACCTATATATACCTATCCATACCTATAAAAGGTATAGATAGAAAGTATACTTTTGAGAGAGAGACAGAGAGATCATTCGTTTGTTCGGTCGTACGGTCAGTCGTTTTTTCCAATTCACTCCCGTCCTAAAAAAAAAAATGATTTTTTTTTCATTTTGTTAAAAGGTAACTTTTTGGGTAGAAAATTCAACTATTTTGTTGAACATTCGTCTATTTAGACTGAAAATTCGTCCTTTTAAACTGAAAATTCATTTTTTTATAGAAAATTCAACTGTCATCTAAAAATTTCAATTGTTTAGTTGAAAGTGCAAATGTTTTTGGTTTAAGTTAAATCTTTTTTGTTCGACTTTAGGACATTTGGTTAAAAATTCATCTTTTTGTTTCAAAAGTAAACTATTTGGTTACAAATAATGTTATTTTTTTTTAAATTCAACAATTTTGTTTAAAATTCATCCTTTTCGGTGAAAATTCGACTGTTTTGTTGAAATTTTTGTTTGGTTTAAAAATTCAACTATTTTGGTACAAAGTTAAACTATTTGGTTGAAAATGAACTTTTTTGCAATAATTTCATAATTTTTGTTTGCAAATTTAACTGCTTTATAGAAAAATCATCCTTTTGGCTAAAAACTTCAACTATTCATTTAAAAATTAATTTGTTTGTTTGAAGATTAATCGTTTTGGTTGAAAATTCATTTCTTCGGTTGAAGATTTAACTGTTGTGTTGAAAATTGTTTTTTTTTTGTTGTATTTAAAAATTAATTTTTTTATTGAAAATTTAACTTTTTGTCTTTTTTGGTTAGAAATTGAACTACTTCGTTAAAAATTCATCTCTTTGGTTGGTAATTGGACTATTATGTTGAAAATAGTTTTCTTTTCAATTAATTTGTTTACTGAAAATTTAACGAAAATTCATGTATTTTTTTGAAGATTCGTCTTTTTAGAGTAATAATTCAATAATTTGTTTCAAAATTTAACTGCTTAGTTGAAATTTAATTATTTTGTTTTAGCTTGAACCGTTGAGTTGATAATTAATCTATTTTGTTGAAAATTCCTTTTTTTTAGTTGAAACTATTATATTTTTCGTTGAGAATTCATATTCTTCTTGAAAATTCAACTTTGCGAGTTAAAGATTGAACTTTTTTTGGTTATAGTTTAATCTTTTTAGTTTGAAAATTAACTTGTTTTTTTACATGTAACTTTTCTGGTCAAAATTTTAACTGTTTTGATGAACTTGGGTCTATTTGGACTGTAATATCGTCCTTTTGAAATGAAAATTCATATTTTTTTGTTAAAAATTCAACTATCTTCTAAAAAAATCAATTTAGTTGTAAGTGCAACGGGTTTTGGTTGAAGTTAAATATAAATATAAATAAGTTACAAATTCAACTGTTGCGCTGAAAATTAGTCCTTTTGGATTGAAAATTCATTATTTATTGTAGAAAAGTCATATCTTTTGGTTAAAATAAATAAATAAATACATTTGCAATCTCTAAATTTTATTCTGAAATTACTTCATTTCGTGTGAGACAAGGAACCGTTATGTGCTTACGGCGATTTATTACATTCATGAACAAGTGTCTAAGAATGACCCTCTTCGACAAAGAAGGTGTGGATCATGAGACAATGAGGGTACGTGGGCTAGCGTTCACAGATGATAATGTTGTTATGGCCGAGTCAATCGAAGACTTGCAAATAATAGAACAAGTTGATAAGTATGTATAGTTTGATAGCCTATTCACTAGTGACGGAAAAATTAGATAGGCCTATAAACGAGGATAAGAAGGTAATCGGAAGAGGAGGACCAGTTATTAGAAGTAAGAATATGTTAAGTAAAGCTAAAAGGGCAATACATAATTCTATATTTATACCGACTGTGTCATATGGTAGCGAGACGTGGACCCACCAAGAAAAGGATAAGAGTAAAATTAACGCGATTACACATGAAATGCCTGCGCATGATGTGCAGCAAAACACTGATGGACAAAGTGAGTAATGAGATAATCCTCGAAGAATGTGGTGTAGAGGAGACACTAGTTTTCATATGTGAAAGAAATTTGCTAAGATAATTTACGCATATTGAGAGAATGAAAGGTGAACGACTAACGAAACAAGTGTATCAAGGTAAAGTAAATGACGGTGTGCCCAGAGGCATTGCGCCCAGAGGCAGTGTACCCAGAGGCAGTGTACCCAGAGGCAGACCGCGGAATTAATAGTTAGAATGTGTAAATGAGATCCTATTTTGAAGAGACATAAGAAGTCATAAAAACACAAGAGCTTGTATGAAAAAATGCATGGACGTGAAGGAAGCTAGAGAGATATTCCAGGACAGAAAAGTGTGCCGACAAATAGTTTATAAAAAGAGTGTCAGTAGAGTGAATGACGCCGGAAACAAAAGACCTTGGATACTAATGGGCCCGAGTGGGGAACCTCACATAATGACCTTGTGAGGCTCTTCACTTGGGGTGATTGCTAGAGAGATTGATCAGCAACCTAGGTCGGGGCAGTGTTGCGGAAGGAACGTGTTATTTAAATAAATAATGCAAGAATTCTAGATCAATCTAAAAATCTATAATTCTATAATAACTCTATAATAATTGGTCAGGACAAATGAAAAATTGGTCAGGAAAAAATCAGGGAAAAGTCAGGGAATTTTGAAAATGAAGTTTTGCAACCACCCTGCAAAAAATGTTTGGAAGCTTTCTCTATCGGTGCAGATATAATTCCAACATTCTTCACCTCTGACGTTGAACACCATGCGTTTTTCCTTCTTGTAGGAAAAATCGGCTTAGAATTGTTGAGCTATCTCCTAAATTCTCGGGTCCGACTCGGTGAAACGGAGAGGCTTTAAAATTTTGTTTCGCCGTTATTGAGATTTACGGCGCGTACCTTTGCCAGACATGAATACAGAAATCTGCATTTCCGGCCATTCTGGGGAATCGTTTACGGTTCCACGGTAATACCGAAGTTTCTTATTTTGCAATTAGCCCCTCTGTAAGAAGAAAATTACTCGCGGCAAGAAAAGATTTACTGGAATGGAAAAGCCTTGTAGTTTCATTGTTGCAGAGACAAGATTGTTATGCCTCATTTCAACGTCAATTAAAATTAATTTTCGGAATATTGTGTATTCAGATGTCAGTCTTAAACGCCAATTTTTAAAAGAATACCGAATTCGGTATTGTTTTGAGATGCAGCAAAAAGGAGATACGAAAAAAAATGAAGACACAATGAACATTTTCATTGTTCCAAATAAGATGCAACCAAATAGTTGAACTTTCAAGCCAAACAGATTTTCATTTTGAATCGAAAACAGTTGAATTAAAAAAATATATATACATTTTCAACAAGGTACATAAATTTTCAACCAAACAGTTTAATTTTTAGTTGAAAAATATATTTTCTATAAAAAAACGAATTTTCAACAAAATCGTTAAATTTTTAAATGAAGAGATGAATCTTCAACAAAACCAAAAATCGTTAACAGAATAGTTTAACTTTAAACCAAACAGTTAAAAAAAAGGTGCATTTTCAACACAATACAAGAATTCTCAAATGAATGGTGTAATTTTTAGTTAAAAAAATTTATTTACAAAAAAAATAATTTTGAACAAAATAGTTAAATTTACAACCAAAGCGATGAATCTTAAACAACAAAAAAATAATATAAACAAATTCTTAACAAAAAATATTATAATTGATAT
This sequence comes from Andricus grossulariae, assembly GCA_011634705.1. Taxonomy (NCBI): domain Eukaryota; kingdom Metazoa; phylum Arthropoda; class Insecta; order Hymenoptera; family Cynipidae; genus Andricus; species Andricus grossulariae. The sequence goes on from JAABKJ010006448.1 coordinate 19,171, forward strand.
TTCAGCCAAAAAATATTTTTATTTAAAATAAAAAACAGTTCAATTCAACCAACAAAAACGAATTTTCAATCCTAGAAAAATAAAATTTGAACAAAATATATTTATATATTTCAAAAACAAATATTTTAATTTTCAATAAAAACAGTTGAATACAACCAGAAAATACAACTTTTCAACCGACCCGTTGAATTATCAGTTTAAAAAATGAATTTTTAAAAAGTAGTTGAATCTTCAATCAAAAAAAAAAATTTACATTCTAAATTTGAATCAATCAAAAGTGACTTTTCAAATCAGTCAATTTGATTCATTAATGAAGTTAGTTATTTTAAATGATTCAGTCTGCTGAATTTTCAAATAAAAAAGATCAGTTTTCAACCAAAATGGACTTGATATTTCAACTAAACAATTGCTTTTTTGAGCGTGAAGGATAAATTTTCAACAAAAAAGATTAAATTTCTACCCAGAAAGACGAATTTTTAACAAAATACGTGAATTTTCGAACAAAAAGTTGAACTTTCAACTAAAAAAGATAAATTTCAGGGTGTAAACCCAAATCCTGGAAAAAAATTCCTGACAATTCCAGGCTTTTTCCAGGTATTTCAAGTTTTTTCCAGGTATCTGAAGTTTTTTCCAGGCGTGAATAATAATTCAAACCAATTTTTATTTTATCTTCTTATACTTAAATTTCATTAAATATTTAGGTAAAATTGATGTGGTTACTATATTCAATTTAATATAAACCGCTTCAAAATCCTAACTTTTCAAGTAAAAATATTGCATCCTTAACATAATAGATGAATTTTTAACTAAATACTTGAATTTTCAGCCAAAAAAAAATAATAATTTTCTACGAAAAAAAAACATTTTCTTAATAAAATAGATGAATTCTCAACTAAATCATTTAATTTTCAACTAAACCAAAGTGATGCATTTTTAACTAAAATGATGAATATTTAACTGGAATACTTGAATTGTCAACGAAATAGTGGAGTTTTCAACTACAAAAGATAAATTTTCAAATAAATAGTTGAATTTTGAACTAAAAAAATCCATATTCAACCAAAAATGGAATGGTAACATTTTTAGTTTGAAAAATTATTTTTCAAGCAAACTGATGAATTTTTAACTTAAATCATGAATCCTCAACTGGAATAGTTCAGTTTTAAACCCCGAAGCTGAATATTTAACTAAAATAATAAATCTCCAACTGAAATAGTTGAATTTTTAACCGAAAGGATAAAATTTTTAACCAAGAAGATTAATTTCTTCCAAAAAAGACGAATTTTCAACCAAATACATGAATTTTCATCCAAAAAAGGTAAATAGTCAATCAAAAATTGAATAGTTCAATTTTCACTTAAAAAAAGTAATGTTCAATTAAAGAGATGAATTTTCAACTAAAATAATGGAATATTCAAAGGGAATAGTTACTTTTTAGTTGAAAAAATAATAAAAATCAAACAAAAAAAAACTAATTTTCAAAAAAATTATTACATTTTTAAACAAAAAGATTAATTTTTAACCAAATGATGAATCTTTAACTACAATAATCGAGTTTTCATCGAAAACGATGAATTTTCAACCAAGAAGATTAATTTCTACCGAAAAATACGAATTTGTAATTAAAAAAGATAATTTTTCAACAAAAAATTGTTTATTTAAATTTATTGTTGAAAAAAATTTATCTTTCAAACAAAAAGATAATTTTTAAAATAAAATGATTTAATATTCAATTGGAATAGTTACATTTTCAGTTAAGAAAACAAACTAATTTTCAATAAAAAAAAAAAAAATTAATTTTCATCAAACTAGTTACATTTTCAAATAAACTGATGAATTTTCAACTAAAATGATGAACATTCAACTGGAATAGTTGAATTTTAAACCAAAAATATGAATTTTCTACTAAAATGATGGATCTTTAACCAGAATAATTGTATCTTCGATTAGGAAGATTAATTTCTACCAAAAAGACGAAGTTCCAACAAAAAAGATATTTTTTCAACCAAAAATTTAATAGTTCAGTTTTTAGTAAACAAAATTAATCCTCAACCAAAGGGATGCTACTTTTACGAATTAAGAATCATTGTGGTTCAATTTTACATCACAATTTTAAAAAAGCACACTCTTGGAAGAAATCCCTGATTTAAAAAAAAACATTCCCTGACATTTCCAGGTTTTTCCAACTTCCACGTTTAAATTCCAACCAAAGAGATAAACTTTCAAATTAAAAAAAAATTTAACACAGTAGTTGAATTTTTAATAAAAATCATGACTTTTTAACAATATAGTTGCATTTTCAATAAAATAATTAAATCTTCAACCAAATAAAAAGTAAGTAACGTAATGCATGAAAAGTACCACCAGGTACACCACTGCATACAACTATCATCTGTTCCTTCAAAAAATCATGTATTAAGCGAAGTTAATAAAGCTGTTTAAGATCAATTTTTTATGTACATTTTTTTGAAATAATTTAATTTAAGAAGAAAAATAGGTGAGAAGAAAGTACAACAAAAGTAAAAAAACGTCAAAAGAGAGAATATATACCTGTGGATTAGTAGGGAATTTTATAATTTTTCTCAACCTTATGGTGCTCTATCATTTCTATCCATACATTTAATATGATATATGAGTACTCCACTATAATTTTCATCTATTTTTCTTTTTCCTTTTAATCGTATCATATGTTTATATTTTAATATAATAATATAATACAATCGTAATATGATAGTATAATAGTACAATAGTATAATAATAATATAATAATAGTATAATATATATATTATATATAT
>JAABKJ010006449.1:0-21961 GCA_011634705.1 Andricus grossulariae
TAAGAGAGTATTTGCCGGCGAAGCGCGCAATAGCGAGTACACGAAGTGCGAAATCCTAGAGGAACCGAGCTTCAAGCATCAGGCTAATGTGTCCGAGCGCTACTTGGTTGAAGGATGAACCACTTTGTTGAACAATAATTTGTTTCCTGAATGCTTATAATTTTTATGGTTTGAATTTCATTTTTTTGTTGAAACTCCAACTGTTTTGTGTAAATTGAGCTTCGTTGTTGAAAAGTAATATTTTACACTGAGAAATTCAAATATTTTACAGAAATTCGTCTCTTGGCTTGGAAGGTGAACCATTTCAGTAAATTTTTGTTCCTTCTCTACAGAAAAATATTTTTTTGTTGAAAATTTGATAAACTCGACGAAAATTGGAATATTTTATTGCAATTTTTTTCAGAATTGTTTTATTTTACTTAAAACTTAACATTTATATTTTTTGTTTGTATTTTTCTTAGCGGGAAATTCAACTATTTGTTTAAAAATCCACATCTTTTGTTTTAAATTTGCCTTTTTGGTTTCAAAATTTATCTCTTTTGGTAGATAATTTGATTTTTTGTGTGAAAAATGCAACTATCACATTTCGGATTGTGAATAAATCTTTGAAGGTTGAAAATTCAACTATTTGGTTAAAAATTCAATTTTTGGTTGAAAATTTTATTATTTTGTTTAAAATTTAACTTTTTGGTTGTATTTTCATCTATTTTGTTAAAAGTATGTCTTTTTATTGTTAAAAATTCTTCTCTTTATTGTTGAAATATCAACTATTACAGTTTTCATTGAAAATTCAACATTTTGGGTTGAAAATTCAACTGTTTTCTAAAAAAATCATATTTCTTGCTTAAAAATAATCTATTTAGTTAAAAATACAACTGTTTTTCGTTAAATTTCAATATTGTTCTCATAAAAATTAGACCGTTTGGTTGAAAATTCATTTTTCTAGGTTGAAAATCACTTTTCTGTTTAAAGTTCAACTATTTTGTTGAAAATTCGTCTCTTTTGCTTTAAAGTTCAATTCTGTGGCTATAATTTAAACTGTTTGGTTAACGATTAATTTTATTGTTGTTGAAAATTCAACTATTTCGTTAAAAATTCATCTTTTCGGGTTTTAAAAGTCAACTGTTTTCTAACGCATTTGAAATTCAACTTGACATGTCATTTTAATGAAAATTGGCATATTTGGTGGAAAATTCGTGTATTTTGTTAAAAAGTAATCTTTTTTGGTTGTATATCAACTTTTTTGTCGAAGGTTCGTTTATTCGTACACAAAATTCGTCTTGTGGAATAAAAATTGATATTTTTTTGTTGAAAATTAAACTGTCTTCTAAATAATTAAATTATTTGGTAAAAATGCAGCTGTTTTTGGTTTAATCTTTTTTGTTTGAAAATCTGAGGATGTAGTTGTAAATTTATCTTTGCAGGTTAAATATTGATTAATTTGGCTCATATAATTCACACTATTTTGGTGAAAATCTAATTATTGTATTAAAAATTGAACGATTAGGTTAAAAAGTTATCTTTTTGATCGAAAATTCAGATGTTTTCTTGAAAATTCGTCCTTTTGGATTAAAAATGCATCTTTTATCCTTTTCTTTTATTCGGCGACCCTGTTAATCTTAAGAGTCAAAATTTAAAATCAGTTGCATTCCCTACAGGTTATTTGATATCAAACAATCAAAATTCAAAGTGATATACCCCTTAAACAATTTACACAGATCAAACCAAAGTTTTCGCTTCACAAATATATTTGCATATATCTCGGAGCGTTTATTTTAGCTGAAAACGTAGAAATCTTATCGTTCGTTCTTGATAAACTATCTGAAATTTCTACCACAGCAGATTCATCACGGTTTACCAATCCAGACCTCGATTCAATGAATTTTTCCGCTCTACCTCAAGGGGCTCTTTACGCGGCGTCACGAATCAGAGGTTTTTACTTGGCGGGGCCTAATCAAGAAGAGTAAACCCAATGTGACGAGCGACGAGGTACTGGAAAATGAAAGAAGGGTGAACCGAGGGAATCGAGGCCGGAACGAATCTATGCATTTCTTCTAGTGGTAGTTAGTGAACACGTGTAAAACGAACAGAAAAAGTTATGGAGAGAGTATCTTCAGGCGCAGAAGAAAATTTAACGAGCAAAGATGTCATGCTTAACCGCAAACGTATTATTCAATAAAGAAATCTTACGTACTAAAAAGTTATTATTTATTTAGGTGATGTATATCAGGAGAATGTAGATTTCATAAATAGGCCATTATGTGTCTTGTGACAACTCAATACACAATAGAAAAATGTATTTTCAAAGAACTTGAAAAACCTTTTACAATTTGTATATCTTACTACTGGATAACGTTGTTAAATCTGGAGTGCGTCAATTATTTTTAAAAAGAAATTTGATTCTGCGCAGTTTCAATAACACAGGTCGATGTATAGTCGAACAATGTGGTAATAGGAGGAAAGAGAAGGTTGGAGTACTTCTATGTCTAGGTAGTCTAAAAAATCTACTTTCAATTTTTCCTGGTTTTCCGGAAAAATAAATTTTTTTTTTTCAAATCGGTCAACATTATCCCGTGCGCTTGGGCTTTTGAAATTAACATGGGATTGTGCATGGAAAAAGCTCAGTTTCTGAAGAAATGGAAGAAAGAACGACATACTTGTTATTAACTTTTTGTGAATTAAAATGGAGTGGTCTTCTTGAGGAATATTCAGGGAATCATCTTCACCCATTATTTGTTCAAATAATTTTTTTTTTCTCTGTAAATCGTAAAACGTTATTATTTTTTAGAATAAATTATACGTTTGATGAATTTCAATAGTAATATTCCTCCTTTAACATATTTCGCAATTATTTTAGCAATTTTTATTTGCTGAACCATTATCATTTCTGTAAATCGCGAAAAGATATTATTTTCTGGAATTACATAATGACACAATTAAGAAATGTTGAAAGTAATACATTTTTAAAGGGATTTCGGCAATTATTTTAAGTTTTAAATTCTTTAAGCAACTTTCATTTTTCTGTAAATCCTGGAAAGTTACTACCCTCTGGAAGTAATGACGATTTTATTAAATGTTCAGAGTAATATTTTTTGTGGATGAAAGTTTGCAATTATTTAAACAATTAATAATTATTCACTTGCGCCTTTAGGAAAGGTGCAGAAAATTCTAGTTTTTTTAATCTTCACAATGCTATCAATTATTATTCAGTATTTTCATATATCTGAAGGTATTCCCTAATGTTTTAAGCAATAATTATTTTGTGATCAATTTTTTTAGTTACGTTATGGATATATATTTTTCAAATGGATTTCATTAAGAGAAGAAAATACTGATTAATAAGCGACGTAGTGTGAGATATTCGACAAAACTAGAATATTCTTTATCTTTTGTATGAAAAGGATAAACTGATATCAGTTGTTTAAAAAGTTGCAAAATGTCTTGTACAAAAACAAAAAACTCTTAACATTGATTAGCTGCGCAAATAATTGAAAAAAAATTACGATTAATCGGGGAAAATTTGTTCAAGCAAATGAGAATGGTTTAAATCACTGCCAAATATCCTAAAAAAAAAGTACTTCTCTTAACTTTCGTCAATTGTGTCACTAATTCCAAAAAATAATTGTTTTTACGATTGGTGGAACAAAAATATACGAATAGAAATTGTTCGAACTTTTCCAAAATATGATAAACCAACTTTCTTTTTGACATTCTACTGAGAAGAAAATTGTTTAAAAACTAATAATTGTTTAGAGCATTAAAAAATAGTTGAAAAATGTTTAGAAATATGTCACATATCAAATAAAAATAATGCATGTTGAAAAAAAATTATATTATGATGTATATATATATATATATTATAATATATGAGGCCAAACATCTAAGGATCGTTAGACGTGGCCATAGGTGTGATTTACCGCGGTTCTACTGGGAGCCGGTGTCATTTTCATATATGGCAGTTGCTATGTGGGTCAGTAGTATAGGTTAGAATAGAGTCAGAAATTTAGGATACAGTAGTACAGGTTGATTTATAGTCAGTATTTGGTTGGAGGGTTAGTAGTATAGCCAGAAATATAGACAGTCATGGGGAGTAATTGGTGAAGCAGTTGTATAGGTCAACGGCATGGAGTTCAGAAGTATAGGTCAGTATATAGTGAGTCATTTACGTTGCAGTAGTACATATCACTGTTTATTCAGACAATACGTATTGAAGAAGAGGCGGACGCAAAATATTTTTATGATATAAAAATTAGCATTTGATTTTAAATCTATGGTCAATCAAATATTTGTAATTCAAAAAAAGGTTCATCATACCTTAAATATGGGAAAAAGGCTGGCACATTTTTTAAATTTAGAGAACTTGTAACCCACTTGCGTTACCCCGGTTTGAGCTACCATATGCCAGTGATTGCAATGTCTTATTTAAAATCGCATTAAACTTTTTAGCAATTCGGGCATGGATGTGCTGGCGAAATTTTTTTCTCATGCAGACGAAGGTATACAGGAGGGTAGTTAGCCAATCGTGTTGCCGTGCCACACCGGATGAATATCAATGAGTAAATGCGAACCATCGCATCGCCTTTTACGGATTTCCGTGTGTTTGCGTGTTTTTAGTTTAAATGTGTCGGTGAGCCTGCGCTCGTTCGAACATGAGCCATCCTGCGATCGGTTGTTTACTCTAGGGCTTGTTGGAAGACGCGATTCCTCGTTGTGTAATCCGGTTAGGGTGCTCACAACTACGATAAAGAGGAAGTAAAAAGATAGCTGGAAAGAGGAATTCGTTAGGAATCTTTCAAACGATCAGAGAATGCGCGAATGATTAGCAGGAATTAAATTTAAAGCCACGAGTGAGTAAAGATTTTTCATATAATTTCTTTATAATTGTGAGCATGTGTGAAGCCTGAAACATGAAAATTAATTTCGAACTTATTTAGTTATCATTGAAATGTACCATTGCAGGGCTATCTTCCACAAAATTCGTAAACTTTCTTAAAATTTATCCTCAGGAAAGGAACTTAACGTTATCTAAGTTTGTTACATTATTTTCCCTGACCCCCCCCCCCTTCCCCAACCCTGTTACCAACCGTAGTTTTTGGTACGACTAGTTCTCACTCAAATTGGTAACATAGTTTATTGACGGCCTCTCTATGAAAAAAGACGATGTAGTATTTTTTTAGACAATTTGAAAGTACTCGTAAGTTAAACTATTTTATGTGTAAACGTAATCTAAACTGCGTGTGCGTTCAACATCGTTCTGTTCGCTGTAATCCAAGCAACTGATATTATCGAGGCGAGATAAAGGGGGTAAAAAGGAAAAAAAAAGCATAAAGAAACTCGTCGATGTAATCACTATATCCATAGAGTAGCGAAGCGTACAGCGTATACTCATGAAGGGAAGCTCCTGCTGTGCGAAAGTGAAGCGGAGAGAAATCGCATGGTTGTCGGCCTTTAAAAGCGAGTATTTTGCGACGAGTGCAGTGGAGTAAAGAGGGCGAGTAAATAAAAGCAAACAATCGAGAACAGATGCAGTGGTTGATATCACTCTTTAATTTTCTTTAGTCTTCTTTGCGAATGGTCATCCTCTAACGGGGCGCTCATTCGCGCCAGGTTAACCAAAAGTTGCTGCAATTGGAGCGCCGAAATGTTAAACTGCTTTCGAACTATTTCATATACAATAAACAATCAACATTTTACGGTGCACAATACAAAAAGAACATACAATTTTATGATAAAGAATGGTCCTTAATCCGTGTCTATTTTGAAAATGAAACATTCATAATTACACAATTTCGGTTCAATTGTGCAATTGTAAAATCTACAATTGTATCCAACATGTGAAAGATTTTCGCAAAAGGTATTGAGGTACAAGAATATAAAAACAAAAAAGTGCTGAAGAGAAACGTTTGAGGGAAAGACGGAATGAGAAAGTAGGGATGGAAACAGAGCGAGAGACAGGCTAAAAGATAATCAATACAGCCTCTGGTACAACGGTCTACCCCATGAGATACGGCTTATGTCCACAAGCTCCTGCCAGGATATCTTCGTTCCGATAACTGACTTTCTGCTTTTCCTCCTCATCTAGTCCTCTTTGTTCCTCTTGGATCGAGGTCCGCTGTCGTCTGTAGCCGACTTTTTCCTAATGACATGATGAGGTGTGCTGAACGCGAAATTTTCCCTGATTTCACTTCTCTCAGGCATATGAAAGAAACCGTATATTTTGTCTTTTTTTGTTTGTTTCTTTTTAAACAATTTCTGGTTCATAATTGAATTGGTCTCTTGTTATATTTCTTGCATCGCGAGAAATTTCACACTAATAATATTTCCCAATTGACTCGTTGAATGATTTGTAGAATGTGTGTTTTTAGCAGTTTAATAACTCTTCTTAAGGGGGACATATGAGCAAAGAAGTTTTAGATTCCTATCTTTTTTGAATAATTAAAAATTAACGGTATTAGAGAGCATTTTTTAACTTATTTCATTATTTTCATTCATTATACTTTTTAATAATTTATATCATATTTATTGTTCTTTGCTTATAATTTTACAAATTGTTTTTTAGAAATATACGAAAGAAGTCTATATTTCGACAAAAAAAAGTACTTCGGATGGTTCAAGGGTTTAAATCTTAAAAGAATTTTTGAATGACTGTGTCTAGGTCCACCGAAATTAAATGAACGAAGAACTAATATTTTTGGTTAGCCCAGGAGAAATGACAAAATAGGCTAGTTTAAATGAAATTTCGTAATTGCATACTTTCCTGTAAAGTAATTTTAAATGTACTAATTTTTCAATGTCCTCAATTGATTTTTTATTATTACATGTTATAGGTTTTCAATACTCTCTGACATTTCAATGGTATATTTCTACATACTTTTTGTAAATATTTAAAGAAAATGATCAACAAATTTTTAGAGTTTTATTAAAAAGATATACAAAACTTGATGAGTATACAAAAATTCATAATTTATCAATAAATTCATAAAAAATTCTTAGCAATTTTCTAATGATTATTCGCTAAAAAAAGTTCATTATTAATTCTCCAATTTTTGATTTTCAAATTTTTCTACCTGAAATTGCAAAAATATTATGAAAAACAATTATTCGAAAGCTAGAACAAATTTAACAAATATAAGGAAAAATCATAGCGAATAGATATTTGATGCACGTCAGCATTCCTCATGCGCGTATTATATGCATAATTGATTTTATGTGAAAAAATTTAAATTATTCTATTTTATATTCGTTTCAATAAACCCTACGAGTTTTCAATTAATATGGTTTACCCTTTCTCTTTTTTGATCGTAAGACAAACGTGAATTTATAGTTAAAAATCCTGAAAGTTAAGGTATTCAAACATCAATTTTTGGATAACTGTAAAGTTAAATAAAACTCTCATGCTTTGATAATTTAAAGATCAAACCAGCCGCAATTTAAAGCGACCAAACTGTGGAATTTTGAATCAAGTCGACGTACTAAATCAGAATAATAAATGAAATTCACGTTGAAATATTTATTGTTTTTTTTTTAGATTTACCCTTCTATGGCACACTTCCCGAAGCGTAACATATCTGGCATACTGGGGTTTTTTGTCCCCAAGCGAAAAAGACTTCCCACAAAGAGCCAATTGATTATTTTGAGTAGCTAAAGTTTTTACACCCTCTTGGATAGTTACTTCAAAGAATACTGTGGGTTATTTATTTCAAAATTTATTTTAAATATGGAAAAAAGATTGCAGAAGTTAAAACATAGCGAAAAATGACATTTTTAAGACAAAATCAAAAACTTTTTTTTCTTTTCTAATAACCGTATAAGTACTATTTTCAAATGTTGAAAGCATTTAAATAAGGTTGAACATGCCTGGGGTCTTTTTGACCCCAGTTTCCATCGAAGGGTTAAGGCCATACGGAGAGAAAAATTTGAAAGCTTTTTATTTGTCAGTGTATTTCAAAACAAAAACGAAACTTCACAGGATGATAAGAAGAAATATGCCCGCTGCGGGGGCACATTCTCATTGCACGCTACGCGCGCGGCTCGCTTCGCTCGCAAATTTGAGCGCACCATTTCCACCCAATAAATTTTAAAGCTGCGCTTGTTCCTTTACAAAATCACGAAAATATACACGAAGAAAAATGGATGGCCAAAGTTAGAGGGTCAAAATTTAGAGAGCCAGTCCGTTCTTTTAGATGGTCTAAAGAACCATCCAGAATTTTTTTGACATAGTTGGAGAGGCTCTCTTTTCATGACCAGTCTGACTGTTATAAGAAATGCAGACTCACTATCAGGGATAAGCAAGGTGTCCTTTCAGAATGGTCAATACAATCATCTTGTTTTCACTCATTTCGACCATCCACGGAAGAACAAATGACCCATTGCGGAGGGCCGACCTGATTAGTTACTGTTGGCGTGTTTATTTAAAATGATTGAATGTCTAATTCAAGTGTTCACAACAAATAATTCAAGTGAAGTGCATGAGAATATTAGAAATAATTGTACAATAATATTTAGGATTATTTTCAATAACTTTACTCTTATTATTTGTTGTACACAATTACTTTTCACATTTATTCATTTCAAATAAGCGCGCCAACCTTATAACCAATCCGGTTGTCGACGCGATGCATGCAGTGAGTTGGGACTGAAAGTACCATGGTCTAGACTCTAGAGTCTCGAGCATTTTCGGAGTGAGTGAATGTCATTGAGCTGTTCAGCGTCACATTTGCTGTTTATGGAACTTAAATAGTTTTTTCATGATTTTAAACTGTTTTTCGATATTTTGAACATTCGTGGAGAGTGAAGTGCATAAGAATTTTCGACGTGAAATTTGATGCTTCCAAGGGATTTAAGATCAAGGCGTAACTGGACGTTCAGCTATCAATTTGTTGTCAACGCGTCGTTTCAAATTGAAAATTTGCGAAAAATTTCAGAATTCAATGATAATGCAGAATGTAACAAGAAGTAGGCTATTGGTTCCTGAATTCACTTCAATGTTTGAAATCTTACAATTCAGTGTGACACCGTGTCGTGTCCTTAGCCTCTCGTGCTCCAAAAAATATATTGTCAATGTGCACTGTTTTTGCATACCAAATTATGTCTCATACATCTCACTTTCCACAAAGAATGAAAAATGCTCTCAGAATTCATGTATTTCATGTAAATTTTCAGATTTCATAGGTTCCACTTAATTTAGTAATTTCTAGTCTCTTATAAAAGAGAGATTGGAATAAGTAGGAAAAGGACAACAAATATAGAAAATGTAGGATAATCAAATCGACCCCCTAAGGTGGCCAGATCGCCTGTCCAAGGAGATCAAGTCGACCAATATGATATGGTCAAATAGACCCTTTATGATGAGCGATTCGACCCTTTATAATAATCAGTCCGCCCTCTGTGATGATCGGTTCTACTCTCTATGACGCTTGAGTCGACCGTTCCAGATGACACCAAGTCGACAGTCTCAGATGATCGATTTAAACTTCTTGTTTCAACCTTCTAGAGATAGATGGTCGCTTTAACCATCTTCAAGGGCTGTCCTATAGTTGACCCTGCAATATTGTCTGTCTGCACATCTAGATGGCCCAACTGACCTTTTATTTTTCTCCGTGTAGTAGGGACAATTCAGTCCTGTTAAACATGTTTAATATTCTTTATATAACACAATTGTGAAAAATGTTTGCATTAAAATTCAGGAATTTATGAAAATAGGAGAATAATACCTAACTTTATAAAGACAAAAAAGAAAATTATTTCTACATGATACGATGGACAATTAACTCAAAATTATAGAAGTACGAGGTCATGATTTACAATGTTTCAGGATTTAAATTTTCTGTGTTTTAGACGGAAAAAAATGTTCCTTATCCAGTTATCATTTTCATGTCTTCATTTATATACCTTCTATAAATTGCAATTACAAAATTGCTGTATGTAATTAGTTGACAATTGAGTAAATTCCCAGGCCAAAAATATTATATATAGTGTGAAGTATTATAAATAATTTTGATTTGTTTTATACATTTTTTATATCAAACAAATGAAAATTATATATAATATTTCACACTATGTATAAACTGTATATGATTTTTACGCCTGGGTTGTGCTGCAAAAAAAGTTTTCATATTCGATTGATATTTATTTTATTTATAAAAGTAATCAAAGTTTTATTTAAAGTTACGCGCTATAAAAGTATCCCCAAAATCTATGTTTTATTAGCAGTCACCGTCATATGATCCTGTAACGCCCGCTGAAAAGTAAGCGTTATAAAGCCTGCTGAAATATAATTAGTTCCGAACGCCGCCACACTAAAATATTAAAAATAATCTAATATTTTGGTATATATATATAATACTCTAGGTCGGACCGAACCATTTTCAAATCTCGCGCCATATGAGATTACCAATCACAGTCAAGCAGATGACTGCCACGTCAGTCGTATGTTTTCACGGCCAAAGATATTATGAACATCACGACTCATTTCTTAGACGGCTCTAATATTGATTTCGAATAAAATATCGTGCATCACTCGGAGGGTTAGATAGGTCCGCACGTGGAGTCTAAAGTTCGCAAGGACGTCTTGAAAACCCAAGGTTTCATAAATCGTCCTGCAAATATTGATCTCCCCGTGAGGACATGTCTAACACTCCATTGTCCTAAACACGTTTCTTATAATGAAATGCTAAAACATTGATTCTCTATTTATTGAAACAGACTCAAATAAGATATTATGTGATAAACTGATTGTAATCGGGTACGTGATGAGAATCTGTAGAAATCAAGAAGAAAGGAAAGTGGTAGTAGGTGAACAAAAGGAGCATACGGGTAAAGTGGAAATGGTCACGCTGTTTCCAGCTGTGCCTTATCTGCGTAATGCACCAACAGGCAAAGTCAAAGACAGGATTGGCGAGCCAAAAGGCGAATCGAATTCTGAGATATCTCCCAAGAGAGCCCGAAAACGTACATCTACATTGAACATATACAGAAAAGCGAGAGAGAGAGAGAGAGAGAAAGAAAGGGAGCGCGAGAGTGAGAATGTGGGTAGGTGGGGCTGAGGATGAAGATCAAGTCGACCTGTATCGTTGTTAGAGGGTAGAAGGTAGATGGTTGCCAGAGATCGTGCTGAGGATTTAGAGACGCATGCCGAGGCTTTTCGGCATGAAATATCGCCTTTAGAGGAGTCAAACCCTTCTCTTTTCTTTTCTTCGACTTCGTTCTCCTCTCTCTCTCTCTCTCTCTCTCCGTTGCTTTTAATGGATACGATTCCTCTTTACCAGTCACGACGTTTCTATTCGACGATCTGGACGCGTTCTGTCGTGCCGAAAGTTTCATCAATAATTCTGCAATGACGTCTTACTCTTGATATTTCTTTCACCCCCACAAAGGAGCTTTACGATAAGTTCAATTTGATCTCACCACTCATTCTGTTTCGAAATAGTCTAATCGATCGGTAATAAGTACCATGAAAATAAACAATATAAATAATTTGTAAAATTAATAGCGGATTGTCTTGAGTGAGTTGAACTATATTTTAATAAACCCTCCGTTACCAGATATTCAAAACAGTTCATACTGCCCATTATTTTACAAAACCATTACTTTGCTAATAAAGCACCATATGGGTGTAAAATCTGCGTAATCCAATTACGTAGGATCATAAACTGTCTCTTTAACCTGATTCAAACCAATAGCGGAAAGTTTCGAGAATTTTTTAATCAGAGATAATGACCATTGTGAATGCACCATAAACGGTTTGGAACAGTACACTTCGAGGGAGAAAATAGTGTCGTTAAAGGTGATATAAAAGAGCATGGCTACGTTAAACGGGATACAGACCAGTAGGTGTATGGCTCTACGTCAGTTTGACTTCGCACTTTTCGTAGTGAGACATAATTCAGCTAGCCCTCTCGCAGTTTTCTATGTGCAAACTCTTTCAGCTTTACCAGTTGAGATGATAGCGGATAAGACAGCGCTCAGGACGTGCTTTATATTTGATTGTTCACAGCGTTAAGGCAAGAGAAAGAGGAGCACCACTTATTTTTCCCTCATTTATCTCTTGGTCTCTAATCCCTCTCCTGTCACATAGAGAATGAATGTGTTGTACATAAAGTGACTATTCGCTTTTTGCTATGAAGTTTACGATAGCAGTGTTAAGTAAGTTATCTCTTCCTACAAAGCAAAATCTTATACGAAGGCTTGAAAATTTAATTGAAAATTTATTTTACTCTATACATTTTTTCTATCTCGGCCTGAAAATTACTGAAAAGCAAGAGAACCTTTTGGTCAGGGAAAGTCAGGGAAATTTCAGAGAATTTCTACAAGAAGAACTTTAAATATCTGAATTTATTTCGTTTATAAAAGATCCTATGTTAAAAATGTTACAAGAAAAAAATTCTGGTTTTTGAATAATAATATAGCTAGGGAAAATGAAAAATTGGAAAAGGAAAAGTTAGGGAATTTCAAAAATGGAGTATTAAGGCCACCCTGATATAATATTTTTAATAGTAATTTATTTGACTTGTATTTATATTTCTATTTTTTGCGGTTGCTTCCTTCTGACGAATAAATTGCGAAATAAATTTATAATAATAGTTTCAATAGTTCTCAATTTATATCTATTAGTTAAAAATTATATATATTATTTGGTTGAAAATTCAACAATTTTGTTAAAAAGTCATTCTTTCTGGTGAAAAATTCAACTTTTTTGTTGCAAATTCGTATTTCTGGCTTGACGATTCAACTCTTTTGGTAAAACATTGACTTTGCGTTAAAAATTCTTATTTTAATGTTAAAAATTCAACTGAAATAGTTTTTCATTAAAAATTGAACTGTGTTTTGTTTTAAAAATACTAAATGTCTGGGCTCACCCAAAAAATATTTGTCCTACCTTACCGAATTTCGGTAAATCATTTCCCTTTTCTATCAATGGTTTTAGTAAAAATTACATTTTTTTCGAATAAAAATGCAACTGTTTGGTTTTTCACTCGAAATTCATCTTTTTTTGTTACAAATTATACTGCTTGATTGAAGGTTGAACCACTCTCTTAAAAAGTCATTTTTTGCTGAGGATTCATCATCTTACAAGGAGAGGACGCGAGACGGACATCGTCGATTCGACTGGGGCTTTGCAGGATGAAAGTACATCAAAATCCATTAGGGGCGTAATTTTTCTTTTGATCCAATGGGCCTTAGTTTCCGAGATACTGAGGTTTGGGTATTTGCGCTCGAGCGCTCGATTCGACACTGCAGAGCGGGGACCCCGGACTTGGCACTTACTCACAGTCCGACACTAATTTTGTGACGAACGGCAAGCCCAAAGGGTTTCTATATCATTTCTATAAAGATTTTTTACGTAGATTGCGAACCTTAAAACGGAAATAATCCAGTACGTCAAATTTTCTTGAAAAAGGGAATCAATAAGTGAAAACAAAAAGAAAAAATCGGTTTTGTCGCTTCTTGGAAAAGTTATTAAACACTGTAGTTCATCTGATAATGCCTATTTTTTAAGTGAGTCATGCAAACAATTTTAAAGGTGGGACTCATCTGCATATAATTAACAATAAAAATTATATTTTCGTTAAGACTAGGCAAGATGCGGAAAAATGTTGGAAAGTGAGAATGGTCATCTCAAAAATATCTACAAATCTTTATGAAACCATTTTTCTGTCCGACACATAGTTTTTTTTAGTCGTGAAAAAATTTATTAGAACTAATAAAATTAAATTTCACGGTCAAACTATGCAAGATACGAAAAAACGTTCAAAAGTAAAATTATTCACCTAGGAGAGATCTACGAGTTTTCATCAGGTCCTTTTTTAATATAATTTTTTAATAGAATTGAATTTATATTATTGATTCACTTCTTTCCTAGATCATTTCGTATCACAAACGAAGGTATTTTAAAAATATATATGGCACCCTGAGAAACGTTTTTAGAGGAAGATGAAATCGAGATAATGGATTCATTGCACCTAGGCACTATTAAAAAAACTTATATGAACTTGTGTTATACTTGCTAAACGAAAGTGATTAAAATATTTTAATTATTAAAATAATTTGGAAGAAAACTCGTAGATCTTTTTAAGGTAAATAATTTTATTTCGAAACCTTTTTTCGTATCTTGTATTATTTTATTTATTATCTAATGCCTTTTAATAACATTATTTTTTATAATATTAAATATTTACAAAAAATATTTCATAAGAGTAAAAACCATGTTTAAATATTGTTTTTCAAAGAAAAAAATACAGAATATGATATAATATAAATGCATAGATATTTTTGAGACGATTAACTTGGATTCTTACCAGTTTTCCGTATCTTGCATAGTTTGAACGGAAAATATTTTATATTTTTAATAACATGCGGATGTCTCTCGTCTTCAAAATGCTTTCAAGGGTTCGTATAGCTGAAAAAATATAAAACTGCGTGTGACATGATTTTCATGATTCACTTGAAAAATAGTCACTATCCGCCGGACTATGTGTTTGACAACTTTTCCAAGAAGGGACGAAAATTATTTTTTGTAATTGTCTTTACTTTTTGACCACGTCTTTTTTTTAATTTAACGTAATGGATTATTTCCGTTTTAAGATTCGCAATCTACGTAAAAAACCTTATAGCAATGATATCGAAACCCTGTGGACTTTCCGTTCATCCCAAAATTAATGTGGGGCTGTGAGTGAGCGCCAAGTCCGAGGTCCCCGCTTTGCAGTGGCGCGGTCGAGAGCTCGAGTACAAATACTCAAACCTTGATATCTCAGAAACTAGGCCCATCAGATCGAAAGAAAAAATACACCTGCAATGAATTTTGACGTACTTTCATCCTGCAAAGTCCCAGTCGAATCGGCGATATTCATCTCGCGTCCTCTCCTTGTTAGTTGAAAATTCATCTTTTCGGTTAATAAATTTATTTTCTTGTTGTTGAAAAATAATATTTTCAACTTATAATTTAAGTATTGAATTTTTCTTTACCATTATTTTTAGTTCAAAATTGATCGCTACGGTTGAAAGTTTAACTATTTTCTTGAAAATTATTCCTTTTCAATTAAACATTCCAGCACTGGGGTAAAAATTGAAATACTTTCTTAAACCATTATTTTTCTTGGTTTGGGGTTCATCTGTTTGGTAGCAAATGTAATTATATTTATTAAATTTCGTTTTATTTTGGTTTAAAATGATTTGTTTCAACTGAAAATGTAACCCTTCAGTTTTTGATCAAAATTGGGCTTGTTAGTTAAAAAGTAGTCTTTTTGGTAGAAAAGTGATCTTGGTTTAAAATGTTCTCTTATTTGGTTGAAAATTAAACTTTTTGTCGAAAATTAACTTCTTTGGTCAAAGTTCATATATTCAGGTAAGAAATTCAAATGTTCTAATGAAGATTCGTCGTCTAGCTTGAAATTTTCACAATTTGCATAAACTTGTTTTTCGTCCATGACTGAAAAATCATTATTTCTTGAAAATTCCTTCTTTTGGATGGGAAATTGATCTTTTTTAGTTGATATTTCTACTATTTGTTTGGAAGTTTATCTTCTATGGTAGAAAAGTGATCTCCTTTGGTTGAAATAAATAAATGAATTCGAAATTTTGAATGTTTAATCTAAACTCATTATTTTATTCCATATATAAAAGATTCTATTTTCAAACTATTACAAGAATAAAATGCTGGTCTTTGAATAATAATGGTTAGGAAAAATGAAAAATTGGTCAGGGAAAAGTCAGGTATTATGGCAGTTCTCAATGAAGTATTTAGACTCCTTTGCCTGTACTTTCGTAATTATTATAATTTTTTTTTTTTAGTTTTGCACTTAACAATGACGAATGCAAAGGAATGAGAATGGCAAGAGAAGCAAGAGCGGATAAAAAAGTAAGAGAGGAGTGAAAGCTCACCGAGAGTTGGCAGATACAATGGCCGTGGCGAGAACTGTCCCTGCCGTACCGGAAGTTAAATGTCGGCCATCATGCGAACCGGATGTGCATCCTAAATGTCTCGCGAGATTTGTATACGATGCTTCTCGGCAACGCGACCCTTTCTCTACATTTCGTACTTTCCTCCTTCATTCCTTTCTCTCTTCTCACTATCTGAGTGAGCATTATAACATAGTTTTAACTTGTAGCCTTATCTGCGGACATACATCACTCAGAAACAGGTAGAAACTGCATCTCGACTCGATGTAGGCAGTAGGCGTATATTTCTGACTTAAAGGAAGCCTAGAGAAAGACAGAACACATGAAAAAGGAATTGTGTGAATGAGATGGAAACTTGCATAAAGCATACCAAGAACGTAGGGCATGGAGCGTAAAGCGTAAAGCGTTGTTGGTCTCTACTTCTCTTTCTCATCCGCCTTTTACCAGCCGCAAGCCCACCCCCTCATGCACCCTTCCCCACAACAAACTACCTCGTATTTCTTCACAAGGACGAGCACGACGAAGCCGTGCGGCATAACTTTATCAAATTTCATTACCACCCTCCACTCCCCTCTTTCATTTCTTCCTTATGCTGAGATCTTACGGACTTTATTGTCTCAATTGAGTTGACGTATATACGTACGAACTTGAATAATCGGTGGAATTATTATATTTTAGAGAATTACTTATCATTATCAATTTCTTTTAATTTGATTTTTCTTATTTAAGTTAGCTTAAATTGAAGTTTTGTTAAGGAAATTCGAGGGTTTGACCACTCAACTTTTGAGGCTATGCAACGTAAAACTTTTTTCTTTAAAACCAACATTTGCCTCTAGTTAAACTAAATCTAGTTGTAATGAAATGGATTCCTTACTAATCAAATTATAGGCATACAGCTGATTCAACTATACCCACCAAGTAACAGCTAGTAAACGAAACCTAGTTTCATTGACATGGCAACTTTAGTTAAAAATTATGAATATCTAGTGAGTTTACCGTCGTTAAGAGGCGCCACGATTAGGCCACTCTGCTCTTTTTCTAAGACTGATTGAATATTCTTACATCTAGCCTCTTTTGTTGTTCACGTCCTTTGATGAGTCAAAGGATTCTGTTGGACGTAAGACTTCTTCCTTAGAGTGCAACTCAGTTCCAAGAAAAAGAAATATTTTCAAAAACTGTTATAATAATTTTCAAGTTTTGCAACAATTAGGATAATTGGTGAGATCATTGGCCCCTTGAGGACTCTATCCAGTTCAGCAATTTGTAAGAAATATAAGCGTCAAACGAAATTCTAAAATACGCAGATGTATAAGTGAATTTTGTGAAGATTTGAATTACCATGGTAAGTTTAGCTTTAAAAGTAGTAGATAATTTATATTTGAAGAAATTAACAATAATGTGAAGAAACACAATCATTGGATATGACTACATGGGCCAATGATTCTATGATTGATCATTAGTCGTAGCCAAAAATTGTTTTTGACATAATTTCCACTCATTATTCATAAGACAAAATGAAAACCAATTATATACATAGTATATAAAAAGTTAAAACAATTTTGAATTATTTTTGCAAAGGTATCAGTCCTTTGCTTTCCAGATATTGTGGTCAATCACTATGTTTCCGAACAATTCATAAGGATATTGATTGGCCACCATTTGTAAACCATTTCAAGGCTAGTAAACTACTTTCGTGTAGCTTTTATCACCAAATTCAATTAAAATCCCAAGTCTTTAGTTAAATCATTCGTGAATATTCAAAAAAAAAAATTATTTTCACACGACGATACTCCTGACCACAACAGCTTTTCGTTTAAATTTCTTGTTTATTGAGCATAATCGGTTTTACCTTACTTTGGAATTCAAAAGCACTGCACTGCACTAACCTAGCTTATCAAATACGCTGCGGAATTGTTTGCGCTTCATCCTGCACTATTTATTAGTAGTTTTATTTGTGACTATTCTCTCATGTAAGCATATTTAAATGAGGAGGGCAATCATTGGGGGTGGCCAACAATTGTACATACTACCCTGTATTCATACAGGATGATATGAAATATATATTATGCACTTCAGGATTACACAGGTCGACAAAAATTAAATTTTCTGTACTCAAGGACTAAACTAGGTGACCCCGGAGGATTTTGATGTCCTAAATCGAATGTGATGTCCAAATTTTTCCCATATGTAAGGATTTCATTACAACCTAACCCCAATGTGGAAAAATTGCCATTTTCAGCCATATTTGAAACAATATGACGCGAACAGCGATAGTGTTTTCTTAAAACTGGTTACGACGTCGTTTAGTAATTCTTTCTAGCTTTCCTTTTCAGTTTAGATCATCTTAAACTAATTTTTCCCCTGAGATATGTCACATAAACCATTCATGTTTAACACTAAAAAACGAGTCAATATATCGAAGGAAGCAAATAAAATTGTGTTATTTCATTGATAAAGGGTTTCGTGTCTAAAGGTATTTGAGTTTGGTGAATCCGAATTGGAGCTCAGATTTGCAAACTTCTAGAGGAAAAGAATCAGTGCGCGATAATTCAAACTGTAAATCGAAGGTGAAAAGGAGTATTAAATGATGACGTTAGTAGTTTTAAGAAAAAAAAAATCGCTGGACGTGTTACATTGTTTCGAATATGGCTAAAACAAAAGACATTTTTTCACTTTTAAATTATGATGTCTGGAAATACTGATGCATAGGGAAAATTTAGACGACTGATTCGTTTTTAGGATATCAAAATCTTTCGGGGACATCTAGTCTGTTCTTTGAGTACAATTTTTATCGACCTGTGTTATTAAAGTCGGGAACTCAGATCGCTGCATCAATAATGCTATTTCTGATTATTAAAACTACTTTGCTTCGTCCAAATAGATATATATGTTCGTTGAAGCGACGTATTTTCCTTGTTGTTTTCACTAAGTCGAACTTTGTCACTCTAAGTAGGGTTGCAAAGTTGGCGTCTGTCCTAACTAGGCCAAACAGTTGATTCTTTGTATGCGGGAACAAGCAACTTTTTTCGGTGCAATAGTTTTTTAGATTATTTCAAAACCCGTTGCAGCTAATGCAATAAAGATGCGATATTTGAAGTCTGCATTAAAAATGCATAGAAATGACCTGATGCATGTCCCAAAAGGTTTGTTTAAACTTCTAAAAAAAAGTGTAAAAAAATCAAATGGTTACTGAGAAATATATAATCCTTTTACATAAAATAAAAGTACAAAATACAATAATTTAGCCATTGTCTACAAAAACCATCTGATTCGATTCAGTTTTGAGAACAAAATTTTAGAAGAAACTCTTCAAATTGTGTTTTCAAAAACCAAGATACACTTTGATACCATTGAACATTTACAGTAAGAGCAATGACTCTCTGACAGTATGATAAAAGCATCATATCGAATCTTGAACCAATATAACAATTTTAACAAATAAAACTATTAAGATCGACTTAGGTGTTTTTCCAGAGACCGCCTTTTTTGTACTAATCGTATATGTAGTAAGAATTTGTTTATTATTAATCATAAATATTTTATTTCATGTTACTCTTGAAAAAATGCTTCCACCACTTTTATCCTTTCTCCTCTCCCTTTCCCTATTTTCGACTTTTGCATTCTTCATAATAACATTTTCTATGGCCGGCGTTGAACAATTTTAATCATTTTTTAAATACTTTAAAAAAATGTTTGTGTCTCATTGAACCACCCAATAGCATCCGCGCCCCAAATTTTGTTTTAGGTTGTGTATAGATGTCCGGTGCCGGGCGCTATTTTGGTATACGGTAGGGTGCTCCGATTGGATAAACGGCAGTGGGCGATGTCTGTCGAACAGCAGCATCATGTACGGCATTCGACTTAGTATATTTCTGATGTTCTTGAGATGTACACGAGGCCTAACCTCAAAGTGCTGTATATAATTTGGAAGAAGAATATAAGTGTAACTTTTTTTATACACTTGAATATGTTATTTTTTATTAACAATGAGTTATTTGGTGTTTCCGATTTTATCTTTCCTTGTACATTTACTTTATCATTCTTTTATTACTAAGAACATGTTTATATAATTCTATTTGTGGGAGTTATAGCCCGCAGTTATAATTTTAGAAGTGTATAAATTATTTGTTTCTGATAAGTTTAACTTGTGCAAAACTTCTGTTTTATTGAAACTACCACGAATTATATTTGTTGTAGAGAATATTTCCAGGAAGAAAATAAGCCGCGTCCATGATAAATATTAAATCTAAAATTATAATTTTTATCTATAACGAATAAAAATCGAAACGCCAACTAAGTTCTTTTATATTTATGTACAATGAACAATTGAATATTGAACTATTAATTAAAATAAGTACTTACTACAAAATTGATTTCGAAATGATTTTCGAATATTTTAATTCACATATTAGGGTTTCGTCATTTATTTTTTCATCATTTTGGAAAACACTATCCTCGTCGCCTTGAATGCCCTATTCTAGGCATTTTTCCAGTACATATTTGAAGTGTCAAAAGTTTGTAATCGTTTCTCATAAGAATTTCGTATCAAAATTGAATCGCATGCTTTCTTAAATTCAGATCAACTTTACTTGAATTCATTTATAAATTTTTGCTGAATTTAAGTTCGTCTCTGAATGTAAAATGTAAAAACAAAGTATTACTCAGGGCTAGTTTCAGGTCTTAGAATAAGACTCAGAAGAAACAGTCTCGAGTGTTGCTAAAATGATACCACTGACGGGAAGCTGGATTCATTTGTTTTTACATTGAGAATAAAAGCATGAAGTTATTATATATTCAAAAACAGGACACGAAAAAATTGATGCCATAAAAAAGTACTCACTAGTTTTTACAGTGCATTTCACAATTTAAAATGTCACAGTTTTATGTTTAATAACATAGGAAATTGTGATGATAAACTTGCTAAATGGTAGAATTATATCGTTATTGAATAAACTTTAATTTTAAGTACTTTTTAAAAAACTAATTTAATATTCCTTTTCCCTGAATAGAATAAAAATTATTTTTAAAACATATAAAATATAAAAATTACCTACTCCAAATTTTACTTTGCATCTTTAAATGTCATTAAACATGATTTAAAAGTAATTGTACAAGGAAAGATAAAATCGAAAACACCAAATATCTCATTTTCAATAAACAATTACATATTCAAGCATGTAAAGAAAGTTACACTTATATTCTTCTTCCAAATTATATACTTTACTTTGAGGTTATGTCTCGTCCACGTCTTGAGAAAATAAGAAATATACGGAGCCGGATGCAAAGCTGTTGTACGGCAGACCGCGCCCACTGCCGTGTAATCAATCAGAGAAATTTACCGGATATCAACCTAGCGCCCGGCACCAGACATCTATACACTGCTTTTATTTTATTATTATCCTTCTTCTTTCTAATGCCTAACGTCAAACATTATGTCAGCGATGCAAAAACGGTAGGACATGGTCCGTATCCGCGGTGCGGAACGCTACATAAAGTTCAAGAATGCACGTTTAAAAATGAAAAAATTTCTCCAAAATTCAAGAAGCCAATAGTTAGAATGTCACAAATGATGAAAATCCGTTTGGCTGAATTACAATAAGCAACTAAATATTTTAGAAAACTAAACATAATTTAAAAAATTTCTAATTCTAACGTAAATATCATTTCAAACTAGAGCGCCTCGAGAGTGGGCTACATACAACTAAGGAGCCATTCAAAAAATACGCTAAGCTTTAAGAGGGAGAAGTTCACCTGAAAAGTTACGCCAATGTTAAAGAGGAGTCTCGGTAATATATTTATCTCGCGCTTCGCGCTCGATGATGTGTTTACCTCGCGCTACGCGCTCGGTCTTCGTATTTCCTCCACATTTGCGCCCAGACTTTTTAAATTAAAGGTCATATCATCGACAATTGTAATTTGGTGATTGTGACTTTTCTTTTGTTAAAGCTCCTTTGGCTTTAACGAACACATTCTCATCACGTATCTCTTGCTTCGCACTCGATTTTGTCCAAAATCTGAACTTTTCTACATTATGTTCAACACTATTATATCAAATGTATATCAT
>JAABKJ010006450.1:0-21960 GCA_011634705.1 Andricus grossulariae
GATCATTATGATCTCGAAAGTCAAATGATCGTTGGAGCAAAATGATCTGCAACAAAAATGATCCTTTTTTTACTGTGCATTCAGAAAAATGTTTGTTTGAATCAAACAAACATTTGTTTCACCCTATATCAAAGATATAATTTGTTTGATTCGAATAAAATTTGTTTGACTTAAACAATGGCGTGTTTAAATCAAATAAATGTTATTTAAATCAATCAAATATTTGTTTAATTCAATAAAATATTTGTTGGAACCTATATCAAAGAAAGAACTGGTTTGATTCAAACAAACATGTTTCTGAGTGCAGAAACAGCCAATTATTGGAAGAAGCATAACTAACTGTTCAAAGATACCACAAAAAATTAAAAACTACAAACGGAACAATACCCTTAATTGATGGCAGCCATAAGCATCACAAAGGAGGTAATTCCACAAGACCAGTTTAAAACTTCAAACAATCAAACACGTGGTGGAGCCCCCAAAGACACATAAAAAATAGTTTTAAATTAATAGAACGATTGAAAAATGTTACAATACCAAAGAACTACGTTCTTGCGTCCGTAGACGTGAGCTCAATGTTCACCAACATACAAATAGAACTAATAGCGATAGCAAGTGTTAAAAAGATGTAAGACCAGATTGAACTGCTAATTGACATACCAAAATTGCAATTTTTTAAAGCCTTATCCTTATGCCTCCGACATTTAATTTTTCAATATAACAACAAGATATACAAACAAAAACAGGATCTTCTCATGTGATTTCCGCTTTCACCAATACTATCAGGAGCAGAAATGTCTGTTAATATTGCCATGTGAGGCCCCTTTCTTTTTCAGATATGTTGATGACATATTAACAGCGGTACCTGCAAAAGACTTGAGCAATGTTCTAGCAATTTTTATTAGCAAATTTAGAAATTTGGAATATACACATGAGGTGGAGGAGAATAATAAAATCGTTT
Organism: Andricus grossulariae; assembly: GCA_011634705.1. Lineage (NCBI taxonomy): Eukaryota > Metazoa > Arthropoda > Insecta > Hymenoptera > Cynipidae > Andricus > Andricus grossulariae. The sequence goes on from JAABKJ010006450.1 coordinate 962, forward strand.
TTTTGGACGTCTGAATTTCTCGGGAAAATGATACTAAAAACCAACTGGTATCAGAAATCCACCTGATCGGGTAGGTATCTCAATTTTCACTCTCATAAACGAAATAGATACAAAAAAGTGTAGTCAACAACTTCTTAGTAAGCAGGGAAACAAATTTAGATGACAGAAAGTTCCATGAAGAAAACTTAAGAAAAGTTGGAAAAGTTTCAAATGCAAATAATCACACCGACAATTTCTTGGATATCACCATAAGAAACAGATTAAAGGTTCTTCATATTAGAAAGTGCTGAGGGGTTGGGGGGTAGCGACCACAGGACAGTTACCCACAACCACCGAAAAATAAGCCACAACACATCGACGATGCCAGAGAGTAGCCAACCAGCCACAAAGTTTCTGTCCCTGCTGCCTTATGTGGAACGATTGACAAAAAAATGATGGGACTCCTTAAACCGCACATTATAAAAACGTCCTTCACCAACCCCTTTGATTTAACGCGTTATTTACAAACAACAAAGACAGGCTTAGTAAAGACATAATATCAAATGTAGTATATTGTATTCCATGCAGGGGTTCTAATTCGTGCTACATAGGACAAACTAAAAGATACCTTAAAACTAGAATTTATGAGCACAAAACGGACCACCTCAAGCCTCCAGAAAAACAAACCGCTTTAACAAGACATCCATGGTACCACGATCATGCCTTTGATTTCGTGTAAACAAAAAACAATAATTCTAGATGCAACCGGAAAGTACAAAAAACGTTCAGTCCCAGAAATGGAACGTATAGTCACAACGGAAACTCGGACTACCTTTAAACCAAATAGCCTTATATAGACATATGATACTTATTAAATGGTTTAAAAATCAAAAAATCTATAACAAATTCAAAATTCCATTACATTACAGAAACAATGTAGTAGTTGATGTAAAGATTGAAAAATTTAAAAGACAACTCAAAAAGTGTAGTGCAATAAAAATATATAGGTGATGTAAGCATAATAACTTATGTAAGTTTCAATATATTTAAATTTGTTAGGCATTAATTATACATAAAGATAGAATTATATAATTGTTGGAAGGTTTTATCCTATTTCAAAAGGCTTGCGCACAAGGGATAGATGTGGGGTAAAGCGCGCACAAATATATATCAAAAACCTATAACAAATGTATAAATTTCTAGAATAAATCACTGAAGAGGGCCCATATATTGAGCCGAAACGTCTGATGAAAATTTAAATCGTTTTCATCTTTCATGGACCCCAAAGCCACAAAACAAAAAGATATTCTTATTTTATATAGTCAATATTTATTTTTATATTTCATTTAAACTATAAGTTGAATTTTCCATTTCATACTCATACTACAAAATTTTCTGAAATTGATTGAATGTTCATGCTGGTGTATACATTTTATCTTCCGATTTCGGAAGCGTATTAACTCTAAATTAGAAATAAACAATAATTTGTAAGAACATTTAAACATTTGGTGTATGATAGTGATAGAGTATACTTTGCGTGTATTATAAAGATTTGATTTGACTTGAATTTAACTAATTTTTTATTTTGAATCAAATACCCGAAGTTAACATATGAACCGCATATTTTAGAATATTGTAATTTATTGTAATTTAATAATGTAATATTATAATTTACTAACCATAATTTATGTTTCTTTCTAGAGTGGCAACTCGTGGAAATTAATCCTGAAATTGAACATAAGCGAGGACAAAATTTATTATGTACCATTTGCTTTTTTTAGTGTTTCATAGCCCCGGGCAGGAACCCTTAGAGTTTCGGTCGGGTCTGTTCGTCCATCGCATTTTTTTTCCGTGGCGGTGGGGGGGGGGGAGGAAGTAAGGAGACGGGAAGTAGTGGAAGGAATAGAAAGTAAGGGGAGGGGTAGTAGAAAAGTAATAGTGACTAGGGGAAGGGAAGTGAGAGAATAGTAAGTAGAGGCGGAAATAGTAGGTTAAGGGAGGAGAAGCGATGGGGGGAGTGAGGGGTGGGATAGTAGGGGAAGGTATAGGAAGTTTGATGAGGAGAATAAGGGAGGGAACGCATGGGAGGGGGAGATTTGAACGAATTAATTGACGTCTTAATAAGCTACAATACCCTTTTTTGAAGGCGCGCGGCGCCTACTTTGACTGATTTTGTTAACAGGGACTTTTAAAATGCGAAAAAAGTAAGGCAGAATATGATAGAGTAAGATAGGATAGCATAAAATGGGATAGGATCTAACTAGTGTAGAATAAGACAGAAAAGTATATGGTATGATAATATAGAATATGATATAATAGAAGAGGATAAAATATGATAGGATCACAGAAAAAACTGAGGGTAAATCTTGTTGCGGCAAAATTTGTATTTTTACCTACTCGTATGGATAAAACTGGATAAAACACAGATATCATCGACGGTAAGGAGTAAACTGTCTTTTGTTCTCATAAAGTCATCAGGACCTTCTGAAGTCAGCTGACCATTAGTGAAACAGTCTAATCGGATAAGTGTGGCTTCATAAAGACGGTCAAGTTGAATTGTAAGAGCTGTAAAAAGTTACTTACATGCGTAGGTAAAAGCAGAAAAATATTAAGGTGTCAGGGTAAAGATTACCAACAAAGGCATAGGATATGATCTAATAGGATAAGAGATGATAAAATGGAATGGGATAGAATGGGTTAAGAAATAACGGGATAGCATAGAATATAGGATAGAACATAATAAGATGGAATAGGTTAGGATAGGATAGGACAAAACACAATGTCGTAAAAAAAATACGATGATATATAGAAAAACAGTCATACGAATTAAGAGCTGCACTGAATCAGCTGCAAATTGTTGGAAATATGTTTATTAGCTCATAATTTTAAAGAAAATCGAATGAAGAAACGTAAGAAATAATTTTTTCAAACAATAAGGTCTTGTCATCTTAATTTGGATATACCTCTAGTCACTTTTAAATTACGTATATAGAAAGTCGCCAGTCACGTGTGTCCCTCAACCGCAAAACGGCGATAGCTTCGCCCTCCATTTTCTCGGAACTGGATTATTGCAAAGAAATATTTCTTTGTATTAAAGAAATGTTACCAAAGAAATTATTTCTACATCTAATAAGCAACTTAATATCTAGAAAATTCCTATTTTTTTAAATCTATATTAAAAATTAGTATTTTTATCGCCGACATAACTTTCTCTATAAACAAACTTTTTATGCCTGACTTGCGAACACTAAAATATTTCAAAAGTACTTTATCACTTGTTCTTAAAATTGAAAATTAGATTTTAGAGATTGTTCTTTGTATCTATATCTTTTACGCCCTCATGTACTGCAAACTCATGATAAATCAATAAGCACAACCCTAAAAGTTAATACAAACCATTTTCAGAATCAGAATTGTCCCTTGCTGTATTTATTTTTTTTATAGCATTCTATTCCAGAAAAAGATTGTGCACAGAAATAATGTAAAATTCCTCTCGAGAATATATTTTTTGCTCCACCTTACTCCAATCTAATGTCAGTACGGGACTTGAGAGGGAGCGTGCATGAATTCTACTCTAGTCGGAACGAGAGAGTAAAAAAGGTCTTTCTTTCGAAATGATTCGTGCCTCCCGGCCAAAAGTTGCGTACAAACTGACGGACAGGTGACGCAGACGAATGCTGCTCATTTGTCTCGCTTCGAGATGAGCGTGTAGAAGAGGACTGAGAGCGAGCGAGAAAGCAGAATACGTTAAAGAGATAGCAAAAAGGAGAGAGAGAGGAAGAGACAGAATGAAAGGCAGAATCAGGCGAGGATAAAAGAGGACGAAAGATTTTTTGGGTATAGGCACCCCACCGGGTTGGGCATCCTGCTGGCAGCGGTCAATTTGTTGCTCTTTTTTCTCTTTTTCTTTCATTACGCCTCTCCGTCCATCCTTCTCCTGTGACTTGTCTCGGGACTCCCTTCGATAAATTTGGAAAAGAACGGCGCGATGCTAATAAAGAAAAAAAACAGTGTTTGAAAAAATTCAAAGCTTGCCGACATACGTCAAAAGATTCAGAAAGTAGGAGAGGAAGAGAAAAAAATCTATTAAAGAGAATAAAATTGGTTAATTATGATTATGAGTGTTTATTAGTTGATTATGTCATAATTATTGTAGTATATTCGACATCAAAGGCGAGTTTTATTGTCAGGGTTTCAAATGTTTAGAATTTCTGACTGCGACTTCTATTTAACCCCACACCCGGATTGCAAACAAGATCAAACGTCAGGCAGATATAGTAAGTTATGCACCTAGGGAAAAAAGTCCTTCTCTCTCTTGGCGCATATGATATTTTTTATAACAAATGGATGATCTCAGACATTTCTCGAAATACAGTCATGATTTCAGCCCATATTAGATTTCGAACAAAGGAAGCATGATAGCAGAGAAGTTCAGAAGTTCTGGTGGGGGTTCTGGGTTTAAACCTCCGTCTGATGAAGAGGGGAAGGGGGGGGGGTCCATAGACCACCTGACACAAAAATACAATACTTCTGACATTTGAAGATTATTTATTTTTCATTATTCACCTCTAACGTCACTTTTCACTCTCTAGGGAGTGAAAATACTTTTTAAAAGTAGAGTTTTAGCCCCGATTCGTAGGCGTCGAAAAGGGCTGAAATCATGCATGTGTCAACAAAAACTTATGATTATTATACGCATAAGTCACTTTGTTATAGCCTGGTTATACTGTCGGAGATCAAGGAGTTCATACGATAGAAGAAAGGGAAGTGAATCTAGAATTCCTGTGCTGCTAATTTAAATAACACGTTCGTTCCACAACACTGCTCCGACACACGTCGCTGATCAACCTCTCTAGCAATCACCCCAAGGGAGCTTCCATAAAGGATGTCACAGTTTTTTGGCGAATTTTCGACCCCACCCCCCATTGTCACATTTTGTCAATGGGGTTCAATGTCCTCTGCCATAGACTGTCACAATTCGCCCCCCCCCTCTCCTAAAAATGTGACATCCTTTTGGAAGCTCCCCAAGTGAAGAGCTTCACAAAGTCATCTTGCGCCATAGATCATACAAAAATACAAAAACTTACTGACAATGCCATAGTGAAATCTATGCTATTCACTCTGATCAAATCTACTAAGTAAAGCTCTCCACGCGGGCCCATTAGTATCCAAGGTCTATCGTGTCAGGCAACTCTCACCCCACTGACACTCTTCATCACACATTTTTATAAACTATTTTTCTCTGAACTTTCCTGTCCTGGCATACTCAACTTCAAGTGAAATAGTCAGTGACTGATGAAATGTACTGTTTTTTCAAAGGACAGAACACGACTCGTATTTTAAAGTATTGATAAAAACGATCTGATAATTACCTAATGAGTAATCTTCAGTCAAATTTCACTAATTGAATTTGTCATAAAAATGAAGATAATTTTATTTGACTGAAATATTCAGTCACAATTATTTTCACTAAGGTTTCAATAATTTTTTCTATTACGGATTATGAAATGTAACTGAAATTTTCAATCGTTCTTACGGACAATGAGATAGTTTCGACTAATTTTTAAAGTAAGAAGTCAGATATCAATTTCAACTGAGCATTAGTTAAATTTAACAAATTCAAATTTAGAGAGCATAAAGTTGCCTATATCATTTTCTTTTACAATAAAAACTATATTCCATGTGAAAGAATTTTTTTCATAGCTCTTCATTTGGTTTAAGTTCTGAACTAGTACAGAGATTTCAATTTTCTTGCTTGAAACTAATAGGGTTTACGTTAGATATTTTTTATTAAAGCAGATAAATGAATAATTTAAAACAATGAAGAAAATAGCAGCCCCTCTTCGGGAAAAATGTGAAAAACTAGTGGAACCAGAAATTCTTAATTTTTCGACAATTAGCCTCTAAAAACCTTTTGAATCTTCGTAATTTAATATATTAATATACTTTAATCTTCAAAAGAATTGAAATTGAAAGTAATTACTGTCAATTTTAATTCTTTTGAAGATTAAAGTCCATAATTTTATTGCTTTTAATACTGAAAGTCTTTGAAATTGTTAATTTTATTGAAAAATATAGAATTGGTATTTTTCAAAACAATTTCTTTGTTATTTTACATTCTTTAATATTAATAAGGAGTGAATATTCCGCACTTAGAGAATAATATCTTAAATTTCGGGGCTAAACTGAACTGCTCTCTTAACACTTTCCAAGCTGTCCAATTAAAAGAGATTCGGAATTTAGGATTATTAATTATTTTACTCTTTTGGATGTAGATTTCTTTTAATTTAAAGTCTCTCTAATGTTTGAAGACTTTAGTATATAATATTACTTAAAATTTGAGAAGATTTAAAATTAATAGATAAGCTGAGCTGTTCGTAATCTACACTGTAAGATATTTTTTGTAAATTTCTCCGAAAATACTTGGGAAGCTTATAACCCTAACATTTCGCTAATTTTCCCTAACATTTCATAAATTTTCCCTGAAATTTCATAAGGCAAATTTCGGAAAAAATTTAGAGTTACAGAGAAAAAGAATTAATATTGAGTCAAGAAAATATCGTCACGAATAGAGACGTTACAATATTTTCTTGATGCAAGGAAATGTACTAGATTGGAAAAAATGGACTATCTTCATTTAAGTAGATTTTGTTTAGACAAATTTTCTTGGATCATGAAAATATAGTATCGTCCGTATTCGTACCGATATTTTCTTGATTTAATGCTAATTTTTTCCGTGTAGGAAATTTTTCCTAAGAAACTGTAGGGACAAATCCATAAAAGTTCGGGAATTTTCCTAAAACTGCGAGTAGTTTCCGTATCATACAGAAGGGAAAATTTTGCAATAGTTCGGGAATTTCCCTTGAAAAAATATAGTACAAAAATGCTATAAAATGTAATTAAAACGAAATTGTAAAATGAAAAATTCATTGATATACTTCAAAATTGAGAGCTTATAGTCATAACGGAATTTAAAAAAGAACTGCCAGCATATAATATAGTTGCGAGTACAAGGTAGTTACTATTTATATGTATTTAATATAATTTCTGGATATAAATCATAAAAATTATATAAAATAACATTATTAGCATATTATCATAATTATCAACATTAACATAACTTACTTTGTACAATTATTAATTCTACTATTCATTTTCTAGAAAAATTGAAACACACTGGAACTGAGACCCCCAAGCTGGAATATATTTCACCAGGACAAAGTTTTGGATAGATATGTCAAAGCCCAGTCGCTGAGTCGCTACATTCGCCACACACACAACATTGTCAAATAGGTTATAAATCACTAAAAATAATTATTAAATTTATTTTTAATGGTGTAGAGAGCAGTAAGTGCAGTTCTTTATACACCCGATATCAGTTTCGTAGAAACTAAATGTTAATTTAACCAAATATTCTGGAAAAATTGAGAGAAATATATATTTTTTTAAGTAGCACTGATTTTATAATAACCTTTCATCCCTCACGTACATTTTAAAAAAGGGCTGTCGATTTTGGCAGTGAATTCATTGATTTCAATTTTATCACGAGTATGAATAAAAGAGTCAATAATAATATTGAATAAATATATTTATTGACGGTGTGGAAATAACAAATAAGGATGTGTATTTTATAAAATTCGCAATATTAGTTCTCTAAAAATTAAATACTATATTTTAACGAAATTTTATGGATACTATAAAAATTATCAAATAATCTTCTTTTATTGATCGTAAACAAATAACATTAATCAATTCACTGGAGAAATCGTCAGTCTTTTTGTAAAATTTATGAGAGATGTAGAGTTACGGTAACGTCCGTACTATTTTCGATAATTTTTTCTCAATTTTGACTTAAGATTTTTTTAAACTAAAATATGTATATTCAACAGAACTGATATTACGAGTTAAAAAATGCACTTCCTGCTCTCCACAATATGAAAAAATGTACAGTCGAATCTGGATTTTACTGCGTGATAAAAAATATTTTGAAAATTGTTTTTCTTATACGAAGGCAAGTGTAAAATAAACATTTAATAGAAATGAGGAAGAAAGCTTACTGTTACACGTTAAAAGAAATGTTTTTCCTGCTGACGTACTTAAAACGTTTTCGGGCTACTGAGTATCTCGTTTAAAATCAGAGCTTTCTCTTTAATAATCGGTCCAGATACTCTGTCGCTCGCGTGATTAAACCATTCGAAGACAACAGCATACAAAAACATTTGACTATTTTCACCAAAATCGCTCGCGAAACAGTTCAAGTGGGAAACATGCAGTTTTTCGTAGCGCATACTGTGCATAACGCAGTTTCATAAGCAGACATACGAAGAAGTTATTTAACAGAAAATCATTTACTTTTATAAATATTAAATTAACTGTCCACGAAAAACACAGTTTTCACAATTCTCACGTCAACACTTGACAGTTTGACATTACAGAACACTGCAGTGGGATTCCGATGTTTGAAGTCGATCGGCCATCTCTTTCTACTATGTGAGATGAGACGATCCGATGGTGTTGCAATGACACTCTTACTTTTCGTTTTGAAATGATCATAATCTCTCTCTCTCTCTGTCTATCCAACATTTCTTCTTTGTTTTCTTTGTTGAATCATAGAGCCTACTGGGTAGCTACAACAGCGCCACCAATTCAGAAGAAATTTGAATTTCAAATTAAATATTAACAAGAAATCTTATAGTAAATAATTAATTTGTAACCGTAGTAAAACATTTTTGATTAAAATGAGTTGATATTCACTGCTGTTTTTTATTAACATAGCTCCAATAACTTCGAGATGCTACTTCGCAATGTATATTCGTGTGTGAGCTGGCGCTGTTGTCAATGTCAAAGACAGGCTCATTCGATCGCACGAAATAATCCGATCAGTCCCATTGGCATCAGTTGGCTTATTCGCTATGTAAACACGTGTGCCTCCAGCTTCGAGTGAACTGTCGCAACGCCATGGCGCAGTTAGACAGGTAGGCCGTTAGAGCAAAGCGCCGTACCGCAACGTTCCTGTTTTGTCACGCCTGAGTGAACCCCGCACATTCCCCCGCAGCTCCTCTCACCCATACCCGCGACTCGGCGTCAATTCTCGGAAACACTAAATCCAGAATCACTAAATCCAGATTCGACTGTATTTCTTAATTATTTTTAGAGGTTTATCACATTTGTGACAGTTTTTAAAAATAATGAGATTCGAGTCCATGGTCAGAACCGGAATCGTACTCAAATCCAAGTTCGAGAGTATATCTGAATATGAGAAAACTGTACCTAATTTTGTATGTGAACATTTTTTTTTATTAAAGTATTATTATTATCAAAACGGTAGTAATATTATCTAACTTCTATAAAATATTACCCAAACCTAAAACCTTTTGTTACTATAAGTATAAAATTCCGCTCGATTCGTAGAAATTTTAAGAAATATTCCCTATGAAAGTTTCAGGAAATTTCTCGAAAGGATGAGACAAATTTCCCGTTTTCATATGGTTTTGTTAATTCCCTAAAAATTCCGAATTATTTTCGATTTTTTCTTAAACACTGCCCAATAATTCCGAAAATTAGGCAAAATTACCTATTATTTGGAAAAAAATATTTTTCCTAACAAAAACTGGGAATATTCTAAGCCAAACGGTGGGCAAATTCCCGAAATTTGTTACAGAGTAAGATTCCTATTACCCACATTTGCCGAAATTGAAAATATTTTATGGCATATGCCCATAATAAATTTCGAAATTTCCAGAAAGATTTTGATGAAAAATGTCTAAAATTGACAGCAGTTTGTTATACAAGAGGAATAATAAGGATATTTCTCGTCATTCTATATATGAGGAGTTTACTTTCGAAAGGGCATATAGGGTAAGGAGGGGCAGCGCCGACCAGTGAACAGTCAATGATTTTTTTAAAGCTAATAAGATGTACAATTGATCTATTTTTTTCATTCCGAGTCCTACATTATTGTATATCATATTTCTATAAGCATTAGTTACATGAATAAAACAATGATTTATTAATTTAATAATTTCTAACAAGCTGTATTTCGTCGGCTTTGCCCCACACAGGAGGGCAAAGCCGACCCCAGCTTTTTATAAAAATCAAAACATTTGAAGATGGTAAAACATGATGGTTCGCGTCTGTCGTAATTTATGTACTAGAAAAATTACCTTTAAACATATCCAGTAAGAAGAATAAGTTATTTTTAATAAAAATAGTGATAGCTGTGATATAACTTCTTATTCGTTGACATTCTACTAGAGACGGACTACGGGAAAAGGTTTCTACCGTACCGACCGGATTGATAATAATAATATGCAATAGTTTCTTGTATTTAACCCAGAAGATAAGTGGCTGTTCTACATTACCGATCACTTATCATAACCTAATAGCTTTCAAACTATTATTTTCGTCGACCTTGCCCCCCTGGTGAGGCCTCAATTATTTACGATATTTAATATACTTTGTACTTGAATTAGGTTCAGTTATTATGATGACATAATGTGATATTGTTTAATCCGTCAAAATAACAAATTTTCTTACTGTAAGTATTGCCATTAATGTTGAAAACTTTATATTTCTGCCAGCAAATCTCCCATTCTTTCGTTGTCATAACTGTTTTCTGCATTATTTTTCTTTTGCAACGTCATTTTTCAAGCTTTTAGTAAGTAACACTATCTCTTCAATAAAATAGATTTATTTAATGCAAAGTAGAATTAAAATTGTTAAATAATAGCGATGTTATAAGTGAAGTCGCCTTTGCCCCACCGGTTGGCGCTGCCCCTCCTTACCCTATCCACTTTTTGTTTTCGTTGGGAAATCGAGAAAAACGTTTTACAGCATTTATAACAGAATTGGTTTTTCTGGAGTACTACATTATTTTTGTCCTAGCCCACGCACCAAATGACCAGAAGTTTGGATTCTCATGATCTCATTATCCAGAGACCGGATGCATGCTTTTTTGGTAGCAAAGAAAATGTTTAACTCACTTTTAATATGGGATAGAAAGCTTTTTTGGAGGAAACTGGTACACAGGTTGATAGGGCTCATCCTGAAGATACGATCAACGCAAAAAAAAACTTTGAAAATGTGGATATATGCCCTTTTGAAAGTAAACTCCTCATATAGCCTTATAGAGGTCTCAAAATTTAGCATGGACAAAAACCAGTAACAGGAATCTTGGATTATAAAATCCGCGCTTACATTTACTGCAATTTCTACTTTTTATATTGTAATTTGACAGGCAGAAAGTTTCATTCTTTTTTATTATGTATATGTAGAATAAATTACATAGGAAATATGCAATTAGTGAAAAAACGAGGAAGAAAGTAACAATTGTGCAGAATTTCTATAAGAGGATAACAAAAGATGCTTGTAAAATATAAAAATGTTATATTTGTGTTTTTTATAAGATTTTAGGGGATAAAAAGATAGAAAATTCTGCATTTTACATTTGTTCCAATTTTGTACTGCCCACTTTCTCCAACTCGGAATCAGTGATAAACTACATCTCCTTTCCAGCCCTGACCTCGCTAATATTTTGATAATTTAAGAACTAATTAGAAGAGGCTCGTGCGTCTAAATATAGCTTTTATTTCTTAATTTACTAGGAATTGAATTTGGTCATAAATATTAATTCTTGATGTTATTATATGTTACAGAGTAAATTTTGTAAGAAAAATGTAAACGTCAAAATATAAATGCTGATGAGATACTTTAACAGGATTCTGAGACCTCATCATTGCGGAAATGCTCGTCATGTTATGACTACTTCTCAACGATACAGGCACGTCTTCTAGAACGACGAAGAGGACATTCAGGATCGTTATACTTCTTATCCTCCTCTCGCTAATGGTTGCTCGTTTGCCCGATAGCGTTGGCGTTTTGATGTCGAGGGAGGCTTTTTTGGAAAACTTATGTGACTTCGTACTACGAAGATCTTGAGAGATCTGCGAAAAATTTACCTACAGGGTAACTGTTGATTAAGCGCTTTAAGTACCTCATTAATAAAAAGAGCTTGGGAGTAACGTTTCATATTTTATTTCTTTAAAAAATCGACATGTTATAAAAAGAAGGAATAATATGATGGAAAATTATGATTTATGTTTCCGTCAAAGGAATAGTCTTCTAAAATAAATATAGGTAGGTACGTTGCGTGCCAATATTATTATTTTTTATTGACATTTTTATTTCTTATTTTTTTCATGCTGAATGTGAATCTAACCAAAATATTTTTAGCTTAGCCGTCCGGTGTTCAAGAATCTCTGGTTTATTTATTTGTTTGAAAAATCACAAATTGCACTATAAATGAGTATCGGGGATTTGTTCAACAAAAGAGATGCGCGATTTCGATGTATTATTTAACGATGAAACTAACTACTAACTTTTAAATAGCTCAAACAATTCTCAAGACAATTACAAAAAACTGTGAAAAGAAGTTCTATTTTAGTTCTTTTGAATCTGCTTGAGTTCACGTGAATTCAAGAGAATTTGAGTGAATTTAAGTGGATTTTGGAGAATTGAAAAGAATTCGATGGGATTTGAGAGGATAATAATAATAATAATAGTAATAATAGATCTTTATTATGTTCCACGAAATATGTACATTAGCTTACACAAATAGATAGACGAGTGGACATGAAAGGCCGAGGTTCAGCTGAGCTGCTTTACAACGTAACCTTCTATAAACTAACTTAAATATGTACTGAAAAAAATGCTTGTTAACGCTAACTAGCTTAAAAGGAGATTAAAAAAATATACTATAAATATAATTATAAATATAGTTATAAATATATTATAACGAATTCAATAACAATCAGAAGAGCTCGAGTGTATTCAAGGGAATTTATGTGAATAAATGCAAGAAAGTTCAAGAGAATTCGCACTTTGCGCTCAGTTTTTGACAGACATTTTTTAAGTTTACTGAATACGTTGTGCAGGCCTTTAACTTGCAAGTAACCTTTATTATATAATTATATACGAAAAGTGAATTAAAAATGTATTTCGTCCTTGATGAAAACAGTTAATATTTAATTATTAATGCCATACCTCGATTCTGGACTGCTTGCTTGAAAATTTATGCAGATCTTCGAATGAACTACAATTCCACGCTTCGACCTTTTTCTGTATCTCGCGTTGTTTTCTTTCAAAATTTGAATTTTCGATTTGATAATATAATTTTCAATGATTGAAAGCAAAACAACGAGTCCTATCAGACAAATAGTTGAAATAAAATTAACAGATGTTTTGAAAGTTTACAATTTCTCTTTTATATATTCTTACATAACACGCATCGCTTTGATCAAAATTGGAATTTTGATTTTTTCATAGAATTTTCGATGAATAAAACCAAAACAATGGGTTACATCGAAAAATGGCTAGAGGATAATTTGTAGGTCTTTTAAAAATCTATAATTTCTCTCATAAACTTTTTTTTACGTATCTCGCATTGTTCAACTCAAAGTTGAAATTTTAGATTTTTGCATAGCACTTTAATGTATAAAACCAGAACCGTTGGCTAAGGAGGATGGTTATCGAATTCGTTCTTTCTTTGAAAGACGCAAAAGAAGTGTGTCAAAGGCCGATTCGATTCGTTAATTTTTTTGAGAGTTATCGTGTTTACGGACGGACCGACAGGCATGCAGACAAACAGACAGGCCGACATATAGACGTACGCCATCCTGAAAATTTGTTTTTTTTTTTGCTTTGGGGGGTCTCAAAACGTGGAGATCCGTTTAAAATCTGAGGTGTGAAATTTCGGACAAATCTAAACTTCTCTATCATAAATTACGAGAATGTAAAAAGAAGTAAATCATCCAAGGATGAATGGAAATTGCAATTGATGAAAACAATAACCGAAAACCGTGTAGCATACTTTTACTGTAAAATATTAATTACAATACGACTGAAAGTGAAGTTCCAATTAAAAGTCTGAAAAGAACGACTTTTTCTACTGAATCCGTCTTACCGTAAGAAAAGAGAAGAGTGTTTTCAGTAGTAACGGTCGTTCTCGGCGGGCGTACCTATATATGTGGTGGAAACACCACATATATAGAAGTTTAATAAAAGTATAAAACCGACTGTCGAATTTTAAAAACGATCGTCGTGCGTAATACATGTGATAAAACGTGTTTCATGGAGCATCAAACTAACTTTCTCACTTAACTGGGACGTAAATTTGAGGGAAGCGTGCAGTTTGACTTTTACTACTATAAAAGAATTCCACATTGATTTTTGTTACAAAGCTGTGTTTCCAAAGCCCCTCGACCAATCAAGTGAGGTTGAGCGTGCGACTCAAATTGGAAGGGACCAGGAACACGTTCTGTAAAGTTTCGTATAGCTTTACGATTCTCCTCGGTTATTTGTAAAAGTCGTTTTTCGGGCCTCTCGTATCTATAAAGTATTAACATATTACGTTATGTATTCGACTCTTTCAATATTGAAGCCCTTCAATATAGATAGTTTTACTTGCTCGAGCTTCCTTTTCACAAGGACTATACTCAAATCACGTTTAAACATTTACAATAATTTTCCGGATTTATACTGGATTTCTAAAATATTTTTGTGATCTTTCATATTTCATATTTCGAAGTCTTTAAAGCTGAACATTTTTAAATTAAGATATTCAGTGTATTGTAAATACAATATTGTATTGTATTGTAAATTCTTTTTACCTTCTTTTTACCTTTTATTCTTCTAAAATTCTTCAAAATACAAACCAGTGTTACTCAAATGGTAACGTGCTTGGCTTTTGATTCAGGACAAATCGAAACTGTTCTGTTCCTGGTTGGACTCCGGTTAAGAGTGCTTGAATGTTCAAAAGTCAAAATGAATTTATTCTAGAACATAAATTCCATCTTATCAAAATTCGAATAACCTTATTTTTTAATTTTTGAGAGAAAATCGAGAAAATATTATATTCCTCCGAGGTATATCAATATTGTTCTTCAAGTATGTTTCCAGCATTTGTAGAGTCTTCAAAATTAACTTTCTTTTTAAAATTGTACATGACGAATTTACTTGAACAATTCATAGTCTCAGATTAATTATCATTTTTATTTAACTTTACGTACTACGTGGTATGCGAATAGAAAATTCGATAATACTATTTACCATTAAACTTAGTTATAGTCTCAAAATTGTACAATTATAATCAGTTGAAATGAAAAATTATTTGGAAAGATATGCACTTTCGGTTGCTTTTGGGGAATTATTATAGTGCCTATAGATTCAGTATAGGTCCTAGGTCCCTCACTCTTAGAAAAACTCGAAATCTTCGACCATAAGGGCCTTTTTCATCCGGATATACCCAGATATAGTTTTGAATGCATGGCACTGTAGTAATATACAATGTTATTATAAAATTGCGAAATTTTTTAGGTTTGAAGATTTATAAAAATAATTTTTCTTGAAATTTTTGACGGCTTCTAACTGAAGTTTGTCGAATTTTGAAGGCTTTTAATCCAAATTTATTAGAATTACGAAGGCTTATACTTGTAAACTGAAGGCCTTGAAATTAAATTTATCTTTCGTAGACCTTTGAATTTGAAATTAAAGATTGAATTGATCCAACGAAATTGAACTTTCGGGCCTAAAATAGTTCGATTGAAGATGTTTAGTTTCAAATTTTAGACTCAACAATTTTAAACACATAAAATGTAAAGATGTCCCACTTTCAGTGATTTAATGGGAAGTTTAGTTTTTGATACTTCAAACTTATAATCGTTGAGTTTTATCTCGAGGTTTTTAATTGTAATTTAGAACCCTCTGAATGCAAATTTGTAAAGTGATTGTAATAATCTATACACACACCCGCCGATTGCAGAATTTGTTAAGATAAGTTGGAGAGCAGTAGTGCCCTCTCTCCCCCTCAATTTAACACTCCCTCTCACCCCCTCCCCTTTTCCTGCGTGCAAACATCAACTCACCCCCTCTTTCCTATGTCAGCTCTATCCCTTTTAGCTCCTCTGCGATATAACACCTCTCAAGCCCATCTTTTTTCGCTCTCCCTTAACCCTCATTCGATATACCCGATATACCCGATAGATTGGAAAACGGGGTAATAAATTAATCGGTAGAGGGTATGGTACATATGGCATAGGGGAGAGAGTGGCGGATAGCTAAAGACATGTAGAAAGTTCGGAAAAAGTAGGGGGAAGGAAAAGAAGGTGAAAGATGTAGGACATAAGGGTGCAGATAGTAAGGAGAAAGAGTTTCCTCTACTTGCCCCTCCCCCCTCTATACCTTACTTTTACTTCCCCTTTTCTTCTCCACATATGTGATTGAGAGAAGGTACAAGAAATGCGTTGGATGTAAAAGAATGAGTTAAAAAAGATAATGGTATAGAAATAGTGAATAAGAAATTAAAATATTCACAGAACTTAATATATTTAATTTATACACTCAGATTTCTTAAGTATTAACCCATTTTCGGCCACTCATCGTTTTTCTGTGATTTTAAGAATCAAATTAATACTACTGATAATTTTATTTGAAAAAAAACATTATTTTCAATTTAACGTTTTTAAAACTTACAAAAAATATTCATTTCAACAATGTTTTTCACAATTGAACTTTATCCTACTAGTGCTTCTTACCACTTTTTGAAAAATGGTTGAATTTTAATAAAGGATATAATAAGATAACAAAATAAAAAAGAATATAATAAGCTCTACTACTAAAATGTAATTGAAACCCGTTATAAAGAAATCTTTGAGATGACAAATAATAATTCTACAATGCTTGTGAATGTTAGTCACGTCTTTTGACAACCCTTTTTTTGGAGGCACGGATTTTATAACATCGCATGTCAGATTTGTCCAGGACCCTTCATAACAAAGTTTGTCGCACTTATTTGTTGAATTCGAACCGGCTTGTTAGATTTGCAAGCGGTTTGAAAAATAGACAGACAGTCAGACACCCAACTTGCGTTCATCAGGCTGTCCAGAGTCCGTAGTCCGCCGTAGTTCGTAAAGACTTATGGATATCCATAGCAACGAAGTCAAAGCCATTAATAACTCAGGTGGGAACGCCCATCTTCATTTTATACCTTTTCTTTTAAGTCGAGCGTGCTCGCCGTGGACGAAGAGGTACGGAACAGGTAGATACGCACGGCGGAATATATTGGAATACCTGAGAAATTTAGTGCCTCGCCACTAAATTTCTTCTCCGTGACTCTGCAGCGACTACATCGGCAGCAGAGGCCAGGGCAAAAATCTGAAGCTCCCAGGGGTGCGTATCGAAAGACTTTTCAGCACTTTCGTTTGTTCTCCGCCAAAGAATGAGAATGACCGTCTGGAAATGTAACATAAGAAAAGAAAGCGCCGGCTTGATTTTCTTCCTTATATTTCTAGATCAGGTCATCAGGTGCAAATGGTATTCACTGCCTGGATGATAATGCTTGAAGTCTTAAGGTTACAACAATGAAGGTTTTTACTAGCACTTGGTATGAAAAACCGTGTAAGGATGGCTTTTTTATTCTTTATTGCCTTCTCATCACCACCGGGTGGTAATCGAAGTGAGAATAAAAAACCTGCCGCAGAATTGTGGGTCGTTTCAAAGCATTTCCTGTAGTCACTCATGTTTTAAGTTTTGTTTGTGCCACCCAGATGGAATGAGGCGTTGGTAATATTTCTGAGAAAGGAGGGGCATTTCGTCCTAGAAAAAAGAGATTTTATTTGAGTATATAAGTTGCCTAATTTATTATTGAGTACTTTAAGACGAAGTTTTGAATTTCAGGCAAAACAATAATTTTTTAAGTATGAGTCTCAAAAAAAAGAAGGGGATAGGCTTGCGATTCTTTATATAAGGGCACTTTACTAATGGGCCCAAGTGGGGAATCACACACAACAACTTTGTGAGGCTCTTCACGTGGGGTGATCGCTAGAGAGATTGATCAGCAGCCTGGGTGGGAGCAGCGTTGCGAAACGAACGTGTCATTTAAATAAATAACATGAGAACTCTAGATCAATCTAAAATATCTATGCCTTACACCTATATACCTATCTAACCTATACCTATATAGTCTATATACCCATCCACACACTACCAGTTTCCAACCGAGCAATTCACGCCTACCCCGAAAGGGAAATGGCTTAATGATATAATAATAATAATAATAACTTTGGCTTCGTCGTGAAATAAGCATTTGGGCAAGATAAAAATTATTTTGTCTCACCTTTGCCTTCAGACCTAGCCTGAGGATCCTCCTTTGAGAACACAACAATTTCCAATGATAACCCAAGTTAAAGCCAGTACGTACTTATTGGTTGTTTTTATAAAGTAAGTTTTTCTTATTTTCTCTATATGTGAAAAACCAGAATTTTTACATATATAGTATTATAATCTTCCTGTATTCTCTGTAATATTGTGTAATCTCTGTTATATTTTGACTTCCTATGTAATACATGTCATTCTTGTGTAATCGTTTTTGTAATATTTGTGAAATTTTGTGTAATTCATGTAATCATTCACGTCATCTCTGTAATCTTTGTGGAATTTTTGTATTTTTTGAAAACACCATATATATAATCTTTGTGCAATTTTTTTGTACTCTCTGTGATATTGATATAATCTTGAAGAATATGGACTTTCTTGCGAATTTGTTTCTTTATCAAAATACAATTAAAATCATTACTCTATTTTTGATTTCAATTTTCTTCTCGGACGTTATGCGATTTAAATTTAATCGCAGATTATACACGCAATTATATGTCAATTAATATCCTTCGTGTACGGTATACAGTTCGGCATATGTAGACACCGATTTCAGTTGATATATTATCTATACAAAAATAACATCTATATTGACTGCTTATGTCACTGACCTATAAAACCTTAATTATACAAGCATTAACACGATCTACTGAAATCACCTCTTTCGAAATTCTAAACAATCGAAGGTCCCTAGAGAGAAACCGCCGTCAGTAGTAATTGCCATAATTATTTAGTTGCTACCTTGCCTCTTAATTTTCAGCGTGTTCGAACACCTTAATGAGTTTATAACTTTACAAATACCTAAATAGACTATCTCTATCGTTAACGCATTTACGAGTATAAATATGAAGGTGGCGTCGAAAACGAATTAGTCAGACATCTATAAGCGTGTGTTTTTGATGAGTAAATTTTATCGTCAAATTCTGACTCTGATGTCTACAACTTTCCTAACACTATAATTTATAGGTCTGAGCAATTAGACAAACGACCATTAGCACAATAGGCGACAAATACCTGTGAATGCGGAGACAGGGTGTCAGGAAGATTGGTTTCTGGCGCATAACTTTCCTGACCCGTTTCTCTCTCGTCATTTACCGTATAACACGTTAATTACTTGGGTGCTACATAATTAACGATATGTGTGAGTGTTTAATTGATATAAAGTTTGAGTCTTGAGACTAATCAAAGAAATCTAATTTATTGAATTTACTGCTGTAATCAATACTAAATATAATAAAATAAACATGTTAGAAAATTGAATCCTGATAATGTAAACTTGACTTCTATATTGAAAACTTCTATCGTACCTAGTTTCAAACATTTTACAGATAATGTTGTTATCCAACTTTAAGATTAGAAAAAGTACCTCTTTTGATTAGGATTCAGACTATTCATTTTTGTATATGAAGCCATGAGAATAACGACTGGACCATATGACCATATGAGGTTGGGACTTTATTACATTTAAAATAATGTATTTTAGGTGCCATTTTCAAATGGTCATATTTGGTCTTCGTATTACAAAAATATACCAAGGAAATTAATTCAATTTTTGGTCCATGCACATAAGTATATGTAATAGCTATAGTTATAGCTCTGCATACGTTCATATGATTATATTGAGATTTATTATTACTAATTGTTCAAAAAATAAATATTGTTAATTCGTAGCCTATTCACTAGCGACGGAAAAATAGATGAGAATTTAGATAGGCGCATAACTGAGGGCAAGAAGGTTATCGGTAGAGCAGGGTCCATTCTCAGAGATAAAAACATATCAAAAAAATGATCATACATAATTCTATATTTGTGCCGACTGTACTATAAGGTAGCGAGACATGGACATGTCAAGAAAAGGACAAGAGTAAAATAAACGCAATTGGCATGAAACCTCTGTGCACAATATGCTGGAAAACACTGATGGACAAAGTCCGAAACGAGATAATCCTCAAAGAATATGGCACAGGAGAGACACTAGTTGACATTTCGGAAAGAAATCAGTTAAGGTGGTTCAGACATGTTGAAAGAATGAAAGATGAATGACTGACCAAACAGGTATATAAAGGTAAATTAAATGGCAGAATGCCCATAGGTAGACCACCGGAAGAATGGCTAGAATCTGTGAATGATACATTAATCCGAACAGACATAAGAAGCCATAGAAACAGGAGAGTTTGCATGAGAAAATGCATGGACGTGAAGGAAGATATACTCTGTTCCACGAGAGAACGAATTTCTGAAACGACGAAATTTCGTTCTTTGCGCGCAGCTTGTAAAAGAAGGGGAATCTTAGGCGTGAGTATTTGTCTGGAGAGACCCTTAATATTTACGGCCTATTGTAACTGTCACGTTCGGTCCTCTCATCTGGCCCTCAGGGAGGCTACAAAAAATTTAGGAAAACACATGGTTCAGTCTATTTGAAAAAATTGTGTCCTCTCTTAACAGCGATTGGCTGTCAAACTAACAAAAAAAATGGGTCGACGCCTTCTCTTATAAAAACTTGCGCAACCAAATTCGTTCTATCGTGGAACAGAGTATAGAGTAGTATGCCAGAACAGAAAAGTTTGGCGACAAATACTTTATAAAAAGAATGTGAGAAGAGTGAATGACGCTTTAAACAAAAACCTTGGATACTAATGGGCCCAAGTGGGGAACCACACATAACAATTTTGTGAGGCTCTTCACGAGGGGGTGGTTGCTAGAGAGATTGATCAGCAGTCTGGGTCGGAGCAGTGGTGCGGAACGAACGTGTCATTTAAATAAATAACACGAGAATTCTAGATCAATCTAAAATATCTATACCTTACACCTAT
>JAABKJ010006451.1:0-21959 GCA_011634705.1 Andricus grossulariae
CACATCACTACTTTACCACCGAGCAATTCACGCCTACCCCGAAAGGGAAACGGCTTAATGATATAATAATAATAATACTTACGAAATATTTTATCTACAATTTTGCAGTGTCGCATTTTACTATTCGCAATTGTTTTTTTTAACAGAAAAATTAATTTGAACGTGTCACCAATGCCGAAAAAAGCTGAAAATGCAATCAAAATTCGGATTGTGGAATTCCACACTGGTCTACATCCTGAGTGTGGAATGCTCCACACAATCCATACGGTTCGCCCCGGCCCTGATGTTATAAGACCTTAAATATTCCAGCCATATTTTTTTTTTTTTTTCATTTTACTCAGATTTCGTCCTCAAGAAAATGGGAAGAATTTGTAAATCGAAAACTTTTTTATTTTTTGACCCTGAAATTGGATTTCTTAAACTTAGGGCGTTTTCGA
The DNA here is from genome assembly GCA_011634705.1 of Andricus grossulariae. Taxonomy (NCBI): domain Eukaryota; kingdom Metazoa; phylum Arthropoda; class Insecta; order Hymenoptera; family Cynipidae; genus Andricus; species Andricus grossulariae. The sequence continues at coordinate 438 of JAABKJ010006451.1, forward strand.
AATTGCAGTTTCTTTTGAACAATCAATTTATTGTTTTTATGAACGCTATCAAACCTGCTAATCCTTTAAAAAACGAATTCTTCTAAATTCAGTGATATTAAATTTAAATTAAAAAACTTAAATAGCTTTCGAATTTGGATAATTAAAAATTTAATTTATACCACTTCTTTTAAAATTTAATATTTTCAATTTAGACCGCTTTCAGAATTGCTTGTAGATTAAATTTTCTAATTGAACACAAATCATGTACCTTTTCTGATTCTCTACTATCAAAAACTGTTACATCAATGAGTCAGAAAAAAAATTGTAAATAGAATTTTCGAGTGTTGGAAGAAAAAAGATTATATTTCCGAAATTTAACCAAGGGCCAAAACTGATAGCGAAGCACCACAACTGAACCCAGACGTTGAGTTTCCCAACTGAACCAAAATTTAATCCATTTTCTGGTCTTCCACTGTCAAAAACTATTACCCCAATGAGTCGGAAAAATATTTTAAGCAGAATTTTCAAGCGTCGGAATACAAGTAAATTTTAGATTTTCGAGATATAACCAAATGTGAATAAAACTGACATGAAAAATAACGTTATCAATCAATTAATAATGATTCTGATTTGACGATGTGTGCACATATGTATGTGTGAAAGTTTCTAAAGGAGAGAAGGCTAATAATGGAATTAATATGGGGTGGCTGGTCGTTGACGATAAGGAAAATTGATTTCATCCCCTCCCCCCTCCACCATCTACTCCAGCATCCCTTTTGACGTTCATGGGACACTGCGCAAACCAAACTGGCACGCCTCTTTTCTATTGACACACCCTTTATAATTTATATAGCCCTGCAAATGCGCACAAAACCACCCTACCAGTAACTTGTCCTAAAAATTACACCAGTGACGGAAGTAAATCCTATATTCCGATTCTATAATCCATTTCGACTTTTCACACTTTCAGAATTTTGCCCAATTTAAAAATGGCTAAAAAATCATTTTTAATCAACAAATAATTAACTGCTGAGGAATATTTTTTTATTTATAGATTCATACGCTAGATATTTATCCATTTTAATCACATACATTTCAATTTTTGTTTTCCATGGAAAAATATACATTTGTATTTCATTATACTAGCAACATCAATGTAGTTCTTCGATTTGAAGAGGAAAAAATAATTTTGAATACAAAATAAAAATTTCGGATAACTATTTATCTGTTCAAAGTGTTTGAACATTTAAACTCGAACTAAAATTAGATTCCGAGATCTGAGAACAAGGAAATAAGTGTTCTCAATTTGTCTTTAAAGTTATATTAAATATCATTTTTCTAAGATTTTTGAGAAAACTCGACAAGATTTTTGAAGATTTCAGATGTTTCGATCAATAATATAAAAAATGTTAAAGGAAATGTTTTCATTTGACAGGTTTTGCAAAATATTAGGAAAAATTCGGTTTAGTTCAAATTTCCCTAGGAATCTAAAGAAATTTTTTTCATTCTCGTGAAATCTTTCGAAATTCTTAAAAAGCTCCTTTTTCAAAATTTTCACAAATCTACATTCTTTGAACAATTTTCTGAAAATGTTTTCAAGTTTTGAATTATTTTGAATAGTTTCAATACTTCTAAATATCTCTGAAACTCACTCGTATTTTTTCTAAAATTTTTTAATCTTGTAAATTGTGAAAAAAATTTAGATTTCATTTTTCAAAAAAAAATCATTTGAAATTGTCCCATGAATCGTAAGAAAATGTTAATATTCTCTTGAAACCTTCAAAAATTCTTAATAAAGCTCCTTAAATTTTTGTTATATCTTCAAAACTCAGTTATTGTTGAGTATTTTCAAAACTTTTAAATATCTTTTGAAACAATAATTCTGCCATGAAAACCAAAAAAGCGGTAACTAAATTTGGGATTTGGTTCCTTCATTCACAAATGTTTCTAATATATTTAAATTGCAAACAATTGTGAATCAGCTAATAATTCCGAAATGTAGTTACCGCTTTCTTGTTTTGTGCGGCAGAATTCAATTTTCCTAAAAAAAATTTAATCCTAAAAAATTTTTAAAAAATGGTTTTAAAATCTTCCAGATTTTTTTTCGACATATTTCAAAAATCTTCAAAGCTTAAAATTATTCTTTTGCAAATTAGATTGTTGTAGCAAAATTTTAAGAACAGAATCATTTCCTTAAAATGAAAAAATAATTTTCAACTCAAATGTTCTCTTTCATCAATGATGTTTAGAAACATACATAAATTAATTTCATCATGAAATAAAGTTACTTATTTGTAAATTTTAATTTATAAAAATTATGGTGCAGAAATTGTCAATCTTTTTAAATAGCTAAACAATCTGATAACAGCCACTAAAAGTCTTATTCACGCAGTTTTGCAACCAATCACTTTTTTAGGTAAAATAAATATTTTTGGATAACAATATTTTCAAAATTTATTATTATCTTTCAGAATAGAGTATTTTTTAATGAAAATTATTTTTTTAAACTTTTCTTGTATAAAAGACAAACCTATATTTCATCAAGTCCGACTTTTATTGAACATAAAACTTGATAGAATTATTTTCCCGCAATTTTGGTCATTTTTATATTTAGTGGATCGTTATTCTCGAATTTCCCAGCAAAGGTCACGTGTATAAGTACTTTTGGCTCACTGATTCCCACTTTTTATTCATCGTCACGAGCAATCTAGCCACAAGTCACGACCCCTGTGGGAAACCACCGGGAGGTCAGGACCCTAAATGAATACAAATTTCGACCATTTTTTTAAAGATTTTGTGGAAACCCCATGCTTCATACAACAATTTTTTACAAGAAAAAAGATTGCATGATTTGATACATAATTTTTATTTCTTAAATTATCAAGAAAGCCAAAAGTAAAACTGTACATTGATAATGAAAAAATTAATAAAATTTGCCATATTTGAAACCTCCTTGGAGTTTTTTCATGCTTTTTTAATGGAACAAAAATTATTTATTTGTTAGACGTCTATAGGAAAAAAATCTGTTTCTCATTCAAAGTTGAGTAGATTTAAAAAATGATGATTTTGATCTCCTTTTAAAATTTAGACGAATACAATAGAGTAATGTGACACGTGTCCAGATAATGTGCCTTAAGTCCATATTTACGATACAATTAGGGTTGCTTGACTCCATGAATTTTTTAAGTCGAGATTTTTAAAGCATTGACGCTTTCACAGTTGAAGCATCGGATACCAGAGCCAAAATAAAAATAAAAATATTAACTTTAATTTTCACGAAAATGAAGAATTTTCAAAGCCTTCAAATTTCCAGAGTTTATTTTTTCATGCTTTTAAATAAAGAATTTTTCATTTTCAGATTTGCTTGGGGTTTCCAGTTTTTTTTAAAAGAAATATATAATTAAAAAAGATAAACTCGAATACAAAAAACGAAAGCAGTTTATTCAATCTAATCAAAATTCATATACATATTTACATAAATCAGATGCTTCTTAATATTAATGACTCACTACTTCATTTTTAATATAATTATTGCAATTAAACCCAATAAAAAGTTGCGATGTCTTAATTGTTATCAAATTCTCATCAATCTTCATACAACAGTAACAGTCTTAGAGTTTTATTTACAATATATATCGACAATATAAAATATTTTAACACTCAACTAAATTATATTTAAAATAATTATTAAAATAGAGAAAATATGTTCAAAGAGTTATTTATAAAAAAATGTTACTCAATTATTATTCTTTCTTCTATAGTCTATAATTTTAGATCATTCTCCATTTGCTCATTCATTTTTTTTTATTTTTAATATTTCTTTTATATTTCTTACATATATTATGCCATTAGTAAATGTAGGTACACTGGAACTTGGAATTATGACGGGTCTCGGGCATTGCTCGCAGTGGCCTTGGCGTAAATCCAGACAATCTAAACGTAAATAGTCAGTGACGTGTGAACAATTTCCTAATATTGCGAATTTAAGCGCGTGAGTACCCATACACTGCTGGTGTTTACGCATAGTTGAGCAACTTCCTCTCGACCCCGAGGGGCTCAATTCTCAACCCGAAAGCGTCACCGCAGCAATTCTTGGAACGACTTTAACTCGACGCCTTAATTCCAAGTTCCAGTGAATCATTAAAAATATTTTCTCTGTTTAATTATTTTTACGTATAATGTATCAAATATGATATGTAGTTTTTCCATTACTTCTAAGTCACTGTGTTATTAAAATTTAAATAACTATAAAGTTATTCATTTGCATGAAAATCTCGACTTTTTACACATCTTGTATTATACTTTGCATTTTTAAAAGAAAAAATTGTTTTTTTTTAAATAAAATTTAGACCGCAAAATATAAAGAAATTTTTTGAATTCCGTTTAAATGATAATAACTAAAAATTAAGAACAAAATGTCTCAGAAGGAATCTCAGGTTTAAACAATTTACATTTAAAATACTGATTTACAGTAAATATACCCTGTCTGAAATATCACAAGATCCAGCGAATACATTATAATACAACGTTGTATTCATCACTATATGCCTTTAAAATATTTTTGCGAAAAAATATAATTTCCATTATTTACAATTTCATTTAAATTTCAATATTATTATTATTACATGAATATTAAAATATCTAATTACAAACTTTCACTTTTATCACAAAGCAACTCTCATTTCTCTATTTAAAAATCTAAAAATTAAAACTCTGAATATACTTTCCGACTTGTAAAAAATCTATTACAGAATCAAGAATGTGACTGGCGAAGAATAATCTTCACTGTAAAAATATTAAGTAAACCTGTTTCAATTCAGTATTTTTTTCAGGAATTTCAATTAGTGGAAAGCAAAAATCAATACTAATAATGGTACTGTAATTACACAAAACACATAAATCGATGTTCTAGGTTCGCATGTCGAAATGACTATAAATTCTTCATTCCATTGAGAGTCATTTCCTCCGACTGGCAACTCTAACACAGTTTTTTGGTTGCTAAAAAAATTGATGGGCAATGAACACTCATTAGTGCTGTTTTCACAAGCATAAACTGGATTTGAAGTGTTGTATACAGTCTTTAGTAAATCAAACTTTATTCTTAGATAATTTGGTTGGATCTCGTTTTCCGAATTGAAAACGAAAAAATAGTAACCATTAGCTGGAACCCTTGAAAAATAATAATAAATTAATGAACAAGTACTTTATCTTATATATTTCATAATGAGATAAATTCAATTTATTTTAACTTAACTTAAAATATTTTTAATGCAATTACTTTGAAAAAATTTCAAACTTTTTACTTCTTAGATTTTTAGTTTGAATTTGAACAGTTTCTAATTCTTTTAACTCTCCAATATAAACCATAAACCTCAAGTTCCAAACCGCAAGTTCCAAACTGCATCTCCAAAACTGTAAGGTCCCAAAATATAACTCGAGAAAATATAAGACTCAAAAATAAGTTTCTTAACCGCAAGGGCCCAAAATATATAAGTCCTGGGTATATAAGTCAAAGAGTATATAAGTCCCAATATACACATAAGTCCCAAAATATATTGAAATTCCAAAATATATATGTCTTAAGCTATAGAAGTCCCAATATATATAGGTACGACTTTACATACATATCAGGATGATTAACTTTGTAAGTCAAAAAAAAATTCCGGCAAGCCTAAAAGCACACGTTGGTACCGTTTTAAGTCTCAACGAGCTGTGTGCAAGGTTTGCATAAATTTAGTTGAGTAAAAAACTTCATCGCACTAATTTTTGTCACTGAATGGCATTTCGCTGTAACTTGATGAATTCTTTTATTTAGAAGCTACAAATAATATAAAAAAACAATTAAAAATGAAACATTTGTTGGAAAAAAAATTAAAAACATGTTCCTGAAAAAAGCACCCTTCCTCGTGTAGAAAATTATTGGGGCAGACTTGCGTGCAGTTAGAGCAATGTCTAGACGCTCTAATCTAGACGGGTATTTCAGACCCTGATCGGGTGCTGGCTAACCCGTCATGACCAAAAAAATGTCGAAGTGTCAAATCCAAATATCTTTTTGCACACTTCCAAAAATATCCAGTATGTTTAAAAGTATAAAAAATGAAAAATGTACATTAAAAACAAACCATTTTTTTCTCAGCATCTAGACAGTCTTTGAAATATTTTTTAAAGTCAACCATCGACTGATTAGCGCTAGATTAGCTTGTCCGGACTAGCGTTTGACCATTATAAAAAAAAGTTTCACTTCTATTCAGCGCCATAATAGACCGCCTTGACAGCGCCACATTAGCAGTCAGGTCGGTCTATCCTGGACGAAAATAGTTTCCCGATAATTTTCTACACGAGTCCATTTTTTCATTTTTTTACTCAAGGAAGGTTTAAATCAGTGCAAATGTGCTCAAATCAACTGCGATGCCCTTCACGACGTAGCGCATCCATACAACACGATTCGGCCCTTTTTGACTAAATTAATTTTGAATTTAAAAAGTCGTAATTTGAAGTTTTTCTCGAAAACTAAGCGCAATACGAGAAAAAGTCAGAATAGTAAATATGTTTATTGAATAAAGTTCTATTACGCGCATTTAACTTTTTTGTTTGTTCTGTTTTAACTTTTTTTAATAAAGTTTTTCGATTTTAGGAGGAACAAATTGTTTATTTTCAATGTTTTGTGGGAGTGAAAAGTTCATTACGTTATAAGATTATTAATTTGCGTTGAGGAATATGAGAAAGTTAAAAAATACAAATAAATCAATTGTAATTATGCTCCGAATAACATTTTCTGGAAGTCTATAAGTACATATCTATAATGAATAAATAATTTTTATTTTTGCATGAATAGACCTGCTCTATTTGTAGTTTTTAATTTTGTTATTTTTCTCAACGCGAATAAATTTTTGTATAACGTAATGAAATTTTGACTACCATAAAACTGTGAAAATAACAATTTTTTCTTCTTAAAATCAAAAAGTCTGGATTGAAAACAACAAGCTGAATCCAAAAAAGTGTAAAATGCCTGCTCAATAAAACTTTATATAAGAAAGAAATGTACTCTTTTGACTTTTTATCGTATCCTCCTTAGTTTTCGAGAAAAACGTTAAATTTCGATTTTTCAAATTGAAATTGTTTTTTTTTTCAGAAAAGGCCATGTCGAGGATTTTTGCTTTCATCAGAACATAGTTGTGTAATATTCCAGAATCAAATTTAAAAGAAAATTTTTAGTGTTTGCACCTTGCGTTTGACTTTTTTCCCGAGAGCTACTGATGATCCCACTTGCAGGACTTATAAAGCACAATTAGACCTTCCTTGACAAAAGAAATAAAAATTATCGGAGTGTGCTTCTTTTTCAAGCGTGCATTTTTAATTTTTGGTTCTTTCAAAAGAAAAAAAAAATGGAAATGTGCTTTTTTCAGGATTGCGTTTTTAATTTTTGTTTAATGTTTTATTTTTAATTTTTTTATTGGATCGTTTCATTTGGAAATATATTTCAACACAAACAACTTTCGCATTTGAAAATTAGAATTGGTCAAGTGGAGTCTAATATATGGAGTTTTCAAACAAAAAAGTTACTAAAAACTTCAAAGTCCCGTATCTTCGCCAATTTGTTAAATTTTCAACGAATATTTGGAGAAATTATTTTTCACTAATAAAGGAAAGCATTTATCAAGTTACAGCCGAATCATATTCAGTGACGAAAATTAGTGTATTACACTTTTTACTATAATAATTTTCAATAATAATAATAACAGTAATAATTCGCAATTGTTCTTAAATATAGTCAACTTTTTTAATTTACCTATTTGATTTGGTAATTCGAACACCATATGGAATTTTATTATAAAAAATGCGAGACAAGTAACATATAATTATTATTCTCCTTAAAATTGAGTTTGAATATTTTCATTCAATTATATACAATGATATATATATGGTATGTAAACAACTTTAATACATGCATGTTCAAAACATTGAAAAAATAAAAACACCAAACAATAAATAAAAAAGACAAAACCCTCATAGAGGATCTCTAAATCATACCAGATTTTAAAATGTTTTGTTTAGAAAAATGTGTTGACTAAAAAGGTACAACTTAGGCTAGTGTGCGTATTCAGTTTCGAAAATAATTTTTTTTGCGTCACCCTAATACATATATAAGGCTCAAATACGAACCTGTAGGTTACTGTATTGGCAATTGAAGCCAAAGCATGTTGATCTTCATGCTTTGGTGTACACTGTCGATGAGGTGTAAGTGGCAAATTCAAAATAAGTCCTTTACATTCCAAAAGTCTTTCCTCAGAACTACTAAACGAACTCCAAAATTCGGAATTACTTCTATCATTCATTGTTGTTTCATTTACTGTACCTCTATCATCAGCAATTCCATCTGGCGTCAACAATCCCTACATAGTTCATAAAAATTCCATTTGATTAAATTTTTTCAAACCTATGATTAATAGATCATAATAAAAAAAATTGGCAGAATAAAATCTAATCTAACCATTTTACCTCTTCAATCGCAGCATCCTCCTCTTCATCATCTTTATTCAATTCATCTCGAAGAGGGGAAGACAAAATTAATTCTCTTCTTCGCCTAAAATTCTCCTCCTCACCTTTCGTAATATTTTCCATTTTCATCATCAATCTTTTCTTCAATTCTTGATCATCAACTTCATCCACCAGCTGCTGAAAAAGTTTTTTGCCCTTTTCTCCTTGGGAGATAATTTTTCTCATAACTTCACCAAAAATTTCAGCTGAAGTTGGATCTTTATCATCAATTTCATCAATTTTTTTCTCAATTTCAGCAATTTCCTTTAGCTTTTCAATTTCTTTCATTTTTTCAATTCCCTTCTCTTCTGTAATATTTGCCTCAGATTTAACCGTAGATCTTTCAAATTCCACTTGAGCACTATTTCCCTCAATTTGAGTTTCATTCACGTTTGCCTGTGTCTTTTTTATTACTTCATTTATCAACTTAATCGTACTGTTCTCTAATTTCAATCGAGTACCAATTTCCTCATTTTGACTAAAGTTTAAATCTGCATTTCCCTTTTTATTAATTAATTTTTTATCCAAACTTTCTGAATCGCGCTCTTTAGATCTTGTAGATTTAATTTCTTGTTGGATTTCAAATTTAGCTTCTATTTGATCTGATTTTGAAAAATCGAAAAGATCCCTAGGATCGAATTCTTTTTCCATGGTCGGTGGTTTATCAATATTTGCACTTTCTCTATAAACACCTTCGTATCTATGATGGGGATTTTCCCGTTGGTTTTTCTTCGTTTCAAGGGTTTTCTTCATCAGGAGTGTCAAAATATTTCTCATTGCATTTGCATCTAATTCGTGGCTCGTCGGATTTTGGAAACTTGAGCTGAAATAAGTCCGATTTATACTGTTTGGTTTGTGGTGAAATTGAACATCCTGGTGAGCTCTCGTCATTTTATCTGCTGCATTGCTAGGACTTCTAGCATCCTAAAATACAAGAATATGATTTTTATATTTTTAATTTTTGTATAGAGACATATTTTCTTTATTGACAGTTTCTTATTTTTTATACCTGTGGAGTTCCATTTATTTTCAGCAAGCCTTGTTCTTCAGCAACTTGCAATAATTCTTCCAATTCTTCACTGCTATCGTCGCCAATGAATGCACATTCATGCAAATGTTTATGTCCCCTGATAATTGTTAAGGATGCACCTGGCCATCTGTAAATTATTTTGTATAGTTCCACTGAAAAAAATGTTTTGTTTGGACAAAAAAAAAACGATTTGGTGGTTACAGATGCGAAAAATTTTTGTTTTGCCCAAACAACATTTTTGGTTGTCCTATTAGGGTTTGTTGTCCCAACAAACCAAAATTTTCTATGTTGCCCCACTAGTTTTCTTTGGTGATCCAAAAATATTTTTTTATCTGGACAAATTTTGTCATTCAAAAAAATGTATTTTATATCCACAAAATTTTACTTTTTTCAAGAAACCTTTTGTTGGCCTAACAAAAATTATGTTTTGATTTTTAAAAAATCTCGGTTTTGGTTCAATTTTTGTTCCAGCAAAAATTTGGTTCCTTCAACATACCTATTAACCAACACAAATTTTTGTTGAGACAACAAACAAAGAGTGACCTGCAAAATAGGCTGTTTTTAACCTATTTTTTGGACCTCGTAGCGACCTGGGGAAAAATATAAAAATATGTTACAGGTATCAAATTACTCGTCATTAAAAACCAAAGTGAGCATAGCTTTTCGTTTTTCGAAAATTAAAAAAAATACCTCTATTTAGGGGTTGAGAAGACCCCAAAAAAATTAAAAAATAGAAAATACCAATAATTATAAAATCATTTGTCATTGTATTTTTTCTATAAAACAAACCTTACAAAAGTAAAATCACCCATTTTCTTTATTGATAACGGATTTATGTGGGTTACAAATTCACCCCAAAGCTCTCTAATGGGGTGAAATCATACCTAAATCATTAAAAAAAAATAAAAATTTTCTGAAATTCCGAAAAAATATATTTAAATTTTTGAACTCATAAAATATATAACACAAAAATATTATATATGTTCCGATGAGAAAACAACACCTACGAAGGGTAAAACCACCCCCAAACAGAAGGAGATGATGAACAATTTAAAAAAAATAAATTTTATTTAATATTTGCCTTGAAAAAGACTTAAGATAACTCATCCTTATAATCCTAAAACTATTTATCGAAATACACTTCTCTGAAGGGGGTGGAGTCATCCCCTGAAAATAGTAAGATCCAGAGATTGTTTTGGAAATATAATTTTTATCCAAAACGTAAAAAGTGTAATTCACTAGATTCCTACTTGGAAGGTAGTTGAGAGGATCATAGTACTCTATTCCTCCGCTTGGTGGCGCATAGCAAACACCTGGAACTGACTGATCTTGTCGTAAGTGGCTAGAACTCTAATCTTGCCTTCAGTGGCTGTATTTACCATATCTCTTGCCTTAAGTGGCTGGAGAGCTAAGATCTTGCATCAAATGGCTGGAACTGACTAATCTTGCCTCAAGTGGCTGGATCACCACTACATCCTGTCTAAAGTGGCTAGAACTCTGATCTTGCCTCAAGTGGCTGGATTTACAATAGCTCTTGCATTAAGTGGTTGGAGAGCTATAATATCTTGTCTCAAGTGTCAGGAACTGACTGATCTTGCCTTAAGTTGCTGGAACTCAGACTTATCTTGCCTTAAGTCGCTGGAACTCAGACTGATCTTGCCTTAAGTGGCTGGACCACCATTAGATCTTGCCTTAAGTGGCTAGAACTCTGATCTTGCCTCAAGTAGCTGGGTTTATAATAGCTCTTGCATTAAGTGGCTGGAGAGCTATAAGATCTTGCCTCAAGTGGTAGGACCTGACTGATCTTGCCTTAAGTGGCTGGATCACCACTAGATCCTGTCTTAAGTGGCTAGAACTCTGATCTTGCCTCAAGTGGCTGGATTTACAATAGCTCTTGCATTAAGTGGCTGGAGAGCTATACGATCTTGCCTCAAGTGGCAGGACCTGACTGATCTTGCCTTAAGTGGCTGGAACTCAGACTTATCTTGCCTTAGGTCGCTGGAACTCAGACTGATCTTGCCTTAAGTGGCTGGACCACCATTAGATCTTGTCTTAAGTGGCTAGAACTCTGATCTTGCCTTAAGCAGCTGGAGCTCTAATCTTGCCTTAAATGGCTGGAACTCTGACTGAACTTGCCTTAAGTGACTGAATCTCTGACTAAACTCCTGATGTGGGGGGGAGGTTGGCTTCAACCTTCGTAGGGGTTGTTTTCTCATCGAGATATATATAATATTGTTGTGTTATATATTTCATAATAGCAAACATTTAAATATATTTTTTTCGGAATTTTAGAAAATTTGTATTTTTCCTAATGTTTTAGGGACGATTTCACCCCATGGGAGGGCTTTGGGTTGAATTTTTAACTTACAACAGCCCCTTATCAATCAAGAAAATACGTGATGTTACTTTTGTAAGGTTTATTTTATATAAAAAATACAATGAAAAATGATTTTATAATCAGTCGTATTTTCTATTTTTTAATTTTTTGGGGGTCTGCTCAACCCCCAAATAGGAGTAATTTTTCTTAATTTTCAAAGAACGAAAAGCGATGCTTAATTTTCGTTTTCAATGACGAGTAATTTGATACCTGTAACATATTTTTGTATTTTTCTCCAGGTCGCTAGCGAGGTCCAAAACATAGGCTAACTTTGCGGTCACTCTTTTATTGCTTCTATAATAGCAACCAATTCGAATAAAATAGTAAAGAAAATTAGAAATGGAAAATTTTCAAATTGGAAAGAACTCCAGATGTGAAATTAATATTGTCAAATTTTTTTAATTCAGCTGTAACTGATTTCAATTCACAAAAAGTATTTGTTTATCAACTTTTAATTAATGAACTTTGATTTTGATTTCCTTTGCCTATGAATAAATTGTTTAAAATTCTACCTTACACAAGTTGATACTGTAACGCTAGAACCTCGTAAAAGATAAAATCCCCAATATTCCTTCATATCGTCCTCTAGGACTAAATGTCTCGTCATCGAAACTGGTATCAATTCACCCTTGATGTTTGGCTCGTGGCTCATCAAGTAAGCATTGAAAGTTGTGTTAACCTTAACCACCTGTTTCTGTAATAAGTAATTTAAAAATATAAATTATAAATCTGAACTGAAATAATTAGAATATTTTATTTGAGAAAAATATAGAAAATATTTGGTAACAGATAATAAAAAGTTAAACAATTTTTAATTCATTATGTTTGGTAAATAAAAATAAAAGATTGTCACGGCATAACGACATGTGTCATTTTTACATTCTCATCTAGAGAAGGTATTAGATTTGTGTAAAATTTTCCCCCCACCCCACCCCGGTTTTTGTTCAATGTACACGTTTTGAGACCCCCTGAATCCAAAAAAACAGGTTTTTAAGAATGTGTCCGTCTGTCGGTCTGTCTGTTAGTCTTAGTCTGTAGAATTTTAGTTTGTTAGCACGATAACTTTCGAAAGAATTGATTGATTCGATTTTCCTTTGGTATACTCTATAAGTCTCCTAAACTTAAGGTCAAGTTCGTTGTCCAGCCATTTTGGATGAAAATTAGAATGGTTAGAGCATTTTGAAAATTTTTTAGACCATTTTTTTTCAAATTTGGAAATGATATGTGCGGCCGTCCATAGTACTAAAAACCCCTCACAATTTAATCCAATGACATTTTTCGATAAAATTAAAATTTTCAGAGTTACAGCATTTTCAAAATCCAAAAAAAGAACCGAAAATTAACATTTTCAGCCAAACAACGCACGCTACGAAAAAAGTTCGGATAAGAAAAACGTTTCTTTTTGCACGCCCTACAAGATTATCATAACGACTTTTTGAATTTTCTTGAAAAATCGAAAATTCACATTTTTATTGCATAAAAGATACTTAAAGATCCAAAAATCCAATTTTACGGCCAAACTATGCAAGATACAACAAATTATGATTAAACCAAGTTTGTGCTTATTTAATTCCTTTTCCATCTCATGTGTTGGTTTCTAACATTATTTAAAAATTATTTAAAAATGTATCATATATGTGATGCAAAAATGACTTAGATACTTTTTTTCTCCCCTTTTCAGATAGTTGGGAAAAATCTCTCTGACTGTATGATTTATTAGAAAGATACGGAAATATACGCAGAAGTAAAGGAATTTCCTTCTTCATTTTAAATCAAATTTTTTTAAACACGTTTGATTGGCTTAAAATTTTTTATAAAATTCTACTGGACATTGTGGTGAAAAGATATATCCGAATTCGAACCGGAAGTGGGTTTTCATCTCGATGAACTGTGATAAATCATACGAAAATTTAAATCGTTATATTTAATTACATTCTGTTGTACTTAATAGATACAAAATACACATAAACCTAATATTTTGTATCAAAATAACACTGTAGTAATGGTCGTGCAAATAATACGTTACACGTTTTTTCTACGTTTAAATAAAGACGAGAATAAAATTGCCTGGAAGCGAAAAGGGATACAATGATATAAACAAAAGAAAAACGTGTGACGTATTATGTACACGAACTCGTATTGTAAAATCCATTTTTTTGAAGATAAGATTTTTTCAATTTAATTTTTCACTTTTCAACCTTCTATTTGTCTCGTAATCCATTTATAATGTTTCAGGCTTATGTTTTATGTTAATTAGGATCAAAATTCTTTTTTTAAATCCACGGACTAACACGGTTTTCACAGCAGTCGATTTTTGACGATCTGTATCTCGAAAAATATTCATTTTTTCAAAATTTTGTTAATTGAGATCTCTAGAGCTCCATCAAATCTCGAATTTACTTTCTCATTCTTTTTTCTTAGAATTCGATTTTTGAGAAGGTTTTTTCTCTCTCCTGAAAATTTTGTCCCGATGGACTTACATGCTTTTGCCGCGACACCCTTCATTAATATAAAAAAGCTTCTTTTACGAAGAAGTATTTTTTTGTGACATTTTATCATTCAGATAAAACAACGCAAAAAGTATTAAAGCGAATAAATTTGGACTTCAGGTGCGCGTTTTATTTAATCCAGGAATTCTTATGAATGATACTCATGGTATGAATAATTAATCATTAATGCATATGTAACTCAGTGATTATTAAGTCAAGTGTTATCTACTGTTTGCAAACATGAATTTTTAATTGGAGTAATTTTGTAATTATTGAAGTTTTGTTAAGTATCAAAAGAAACACACAGAAACGTTGGCACTTATGCCCTTTTAAACTTCCAAACTTTGGCATTTATGTACTTTTGTAATCTCAAACTTTGACACTTATGTCCTTTTGGTCTTCGAAAATTTAGTACATTATTTAAGTGACGGAATTCATTTCGAATCTGGCCGGCTGAGCATGCTCAAGTCACAGAATCGTTTCCGGACAAAATACGTTTTTTTTAAAGAGATTTTAGACGAAAGTCGGTGACGCAGTTTATAAATAATTTGTTGAATTTTTTTTAAGTAGTGCAGTATCTAAACTGATATAGATATTTTACTTTTGCTTCTTGATTCTGATATTTTTTCTCATTCAGTTTCTAAATATGCCAGAAAATTGAAAAAAAAATCAAAATGGATCAAAATGACAGCGGGTTTTTTTTTTGAAAATCTTTAAACTCAATTTTCCCAAAAACAGCCATAGTTTTATTTCATTGTTTTAAGTTGATACTAATATAGAGCATATATGCTATAAGAGATTATCTTATGTCCGAGTCTTGAAGAAGAGAAAATTGAATTTCTTTGTATGAAAAATGAAAATTCGAATTTTTTGCAAGAAATAGACTAGATACGAAAAATTACAAAAGACGCGGACACAAGATAATCTTTAATGGGATATATCAAACATATGAGTACCAATTTTACAAAAATAAGGAAACAATAAAACGATGGCTTTTTATAGAAAACTGAGATTGAAGATTGAAGATAAACCGGCGCCATTTTGTACATTTCGAATTTGTTTCTAAGGCATTTTGAAAATGAATGAAAAGATTTATTAGAATTAGGAAAAAAAGTAAAATATCTAGATTAGTTTATATACTGCAACAATTTACACAAAAAATCAACAAATTATTTATAAACTGCGTCACCAACATTAAAAGTTCTAATACTCATAACTTAGACAGAAAAATTTGTTTGGTCTAATCGGTGAAATAAGTTTCGTCTTAAATCCCTTGACAAACAACGTACACTGGGGCCGCAATTTACCGGAACCTGATATGCCGTTGCATTCGGTGATGAGGTGGTCCAATGAGGCGAGAGAGAGCGGCGCTTGCAAGGTCAGCGGAGTTGCGCAGTTTGCGGTTCGGCACTATAAGAAGCCGCAAGCAAGAAGAAGAAAAACGGTACGGAAAAGCCCAATTTACCGTGAAGGCCATTGAGGCCAGGCCCTAAGCAAAGGGTAAATCACGGACTCAATGTTTTTTGTCCCGAAACGATTTTGCGATTTGAGCATGTACACTGTGCAGCCTGCCCGATTTTCATTAATTCAATCAAGTGTATTAATGATAATACTTAGCTTTGATTTTTTATTAAAACAATTGTAAAATGTATCTAAAATAATTATTTCATTAGAATGATAGGGGGGTGGGTATAAGGTGGTCCCGAGGAATTGTCCCGTGGGATAGGATGAGGCCCATGCGATAAATTGGGGCCCAAAAGATAGATTTGTCGCGTGGGCTAATTTGGGTTCCGTAGAATAGGTATAAAACAATTCTCAAAATTTTCGGTAATTTATCAGTCATTTATGGTAATTCATCAGTAATTTATGGTAACTTATCACTTCAAGTTTGTCCAGTTACCATTCGCTACTCCTAATCAGTGTGTCAAGCGTCAACTCATAATGAAGTGAAGTTATGATTCCGGCAGTCCAAGAAAGTAATTCTGATTCGAAATGCGCAAGCGCAACAGCTAGAAAAAGTAACTTTGCTCGAAGTGCGCAAGCGCAGAAGCTAGAAGATGTCCTTATATAACTGCTTTTCACCACGGTCTTGGAATTGGTCAATTCCCGCACACTACACATTCCTCGAAAAGAGAACATTCCGAGCATTCGTTACGAAAAATTATTCCATGCTCAATTATGTTTTCAACATTTGTAAAACAATCTTTTTTAATGTAACGAGAATTCAAGTATAACAATATTTCAGAGTTTTAATAGATATAATAATAAATTATAATATGACTTGACCACAAAAAAAATATTTATTTTTTGATTGTTTAATATTTTTATAATTTTTTTTTCTCGTGAATGAAGTACCTGGCACCAAGTCGTAGATATTTTTCCATCTATCAGTCTTTGATCGGAAATAGTAAGAGGATAAAGTTGAGCCGAATAAACTCGGTACCTCAAATAAATTGGACCAGCTACCAAAATGGCCGGCAGAATTGTACCAAGGACGCACAAGCGAAGAAGTCTCAAAGGAACCTTGAATTCCACCTTCCGGGTTTGTCTTTCCCTCCTCCGTCCTCCTTCCTCATCTGAAAAAAAAATAATTAAAAGACACGGAAACATGTAAGAATTGTTTGCCTTAAAAAAAAATGCACGCAAATACAATTTATATGCTATACTCAAAAACTAGCGGTACTCACTGATGTGACCCTGCAGAAGCTATAAAAATAATAAATAGCAATTAAATTTCCTTATTCTCTCAGAAAAAACTTTCAGTCTGTGATAATTCCTTGAGACTTTTCCCCATTTACAAAAGTAATCACAAGGAATTTCTCTATTATAAATTTCAAAGGTTACACAAATATTTTAACAGAGAGACAAAGGAGACAAAACTTTGCATAACCTTTGAAATTTATAATGGGGAAATTATGTTAAAATAATTGAAGCAGAAAATCACGTTCCAGATTTATGTTGTGAGATCAGGCCAAGGACCTTTCATTTTTTTTGCTCGATCTTTTTGTGGTGATTGTTCCTCGAATTGATGCCAATTAATAAATCATAAAAAAATTTGATTTGTTTAGCGAATAATAATAATATTAATTTTACATTTAATTTTTTTAGTATTTATAATGCAAAATCATTTAAAAATGCAAATGATCATTAATTTGTATTAAATTATTGTAAACAATATAATTTACCAATAATGTTCTGATAAATTAATCATAAACTAATGCAAAAAAATTAATGCGGCAATTAACTTTAACTTTTTTTCTACCTGGTAATAATTAATTACATAACTGAAAAGCTTCAGAAACTAGTAATTAGCACACAAAATACACTTCTTAATTAAGTATTCGCAAACTATTATTTTTTATCTCCTGCTTGTGCTTGAAATGACGTAATTAGCAACAACGATGATTTGCTAATTACATGAACTGGAATAATTCTCTCATTTAAAGTACAATATTTAAGCAAAATTATTAGCAAACATTAATTACCAAGATTTTAATTCTACGTTAAAATATGATTTAAATAAATATATTTAGTTGTATTTTAAACTAAATTGTGTTTTTTTTTATTAAGTTAAATAGAAATGTTGTCTTAGTACTTTGATTTAATTATTATACAGATTATTAATTTAGATAGACTAACACGAGCAGAGACAAACATGGCAATACAAATATAAAAAGACAAATTTGTTTGATCGATTTATCTTTCGTTATCTGCTTACGTCTTCACGTAATCCATTTACGACTTTGTACGCACACATATACGTTTACAGATTCTTTCTATAGATCTGCATCAATTATGTGGGAGTGAGCACATCTAGTGACAAAGGAAAATTCCGCAAAATTCATGTACATAGAATGATCTCAAAATGGCAATAATATCTGATAATTAATTGTATAATTCATATAATTTTGAATTAATTCAGAAATTGATTCATGGGAAAAACGTCACTAAAAGCAAATAGATTTACATTTATGAAAGTACATCTTTTAAACAAACATAAACTTTAACAAACCAAATTGTGCAACTGCACAAGAAGGTTTAAAAAGAATTATGTTCCTCAAAAAACTGTATTTTTTTAACAAATACTCAAGAAAATAAATGTATGCAAAATAATTGCAAATTCTTTTTAAGCCTTCTTGTGCAATTTTATTGCACAATTTGGTTTTTTAAACTTTATGTTGGTTTAAAAAATGTACTTTCAAATATTAAACAGAGACATTAAACCATAGACCCTAGGTCGTTCTCCAGCGTTCGGTTCTATGTTGCCCTTGCCAAAAGTACGATTCTTGGTCAACCAAAAAATTTACATTTATATTTCTAAGTTATGAGAAATATTTTGGTAAAGGTCAAAAATATTTGGTCGTAGAATTAACAACAAAATTTGTATCCCAGCAATATTTTGAGTAATTCAACAAGTAAAAATAAAAAAAAACACCATTTTTGATGAATTAACTCATTTTTGTTGGGTTAACACAAGTCTTGTTGAAATAACCAAAATTTTGTAAGAGAAGGGACAAAAATTCATTGATTCTATAACAAGTCTTTTTTCTACCATTTAATTTTCCAATTTCGAATTAATTACTTTTGTATTGTTTGAAATTGGTAATTATGAATGCCTTAAATTCTGCCATAATAAGGAAAAACTTACGTAAGTGACTTTACGATTACGACTGATTCTCTTATACATTGCAATGGCAAAGTCGACCTAAAAGACAATGCCACGCACGTATGGTTTGCTTTAGTACAATAAAATTGAACATTCTTATTTTTTATAAGCGCGTAAATTTTCGAGTCTTACCATTTCGAATTTTTATTAGAATTTTAAAAATTAATCAATTTTGAATAATGCTTATTCAATTAAAAAATGTTGTATTTCAAAACCCACAATTCGAAATATCTAGTTTAGTTTTCAATGCCTGATGTGGAATGGTTAAAACTTAACATCGTCGAGATTAAAAACTCGGTTATTAAACTATTGAATTTTACCATCCTTCAATTTAAAGTTGTTCAATTTTGAAAACTTACTTTTACATATTTAAGTTGAAACTTTAAAAGCTGTTATTTTTAAGGCGTTGAATTTTGAGTACTACAATTGAAATTTTTGACATTTCGAACGCTACAATGCGGATTTCACAGTCCTTTAGTCGATTTTGAAGTGTTTTTAATTTAAAAAATCTGCCCGCTGAGCGGGCAAATTCTCATGGCGCGCTGTGCGTACGGCTCGCAAGTTTAAGCTACCCAAGTGGAAATTTACAACTGGCTTGGTACCGCGCCAGTACCGCCGATCGTACATCGGTACTGGCGCGGTACTGGCATTAGTACAAAATGTCACTCGGCTGGGAGTTGTCTGTCGGTACTGGGGCGGTACTGGAAATGGTATTATGCCTGTACCTAGAATTAACTAAAATATAAATAAATATATATATACCTAAAAGGCAGGTCCGTTAAGCTGGCAGGACCACATTGCAAAAATAGACTAAAAACCTATAGGGAATTTAGGGCTCATTCAGGGCTAATTTATTGTCCTATTGCCAAATTTAATGCTCTGCATTTAAAAAAAAAAGACGATGGTCATGCTAGCTTAACGTTAAGCTGGCAGGACCACACATACAAAACAACTACTTAGAAAAAATGTATCTGCAGAACAATTTAGGGCTCACTTAATGCCCTATTGCCAAATTAATTGCTCAGTAATTTTATGAAAAAACCTGTAGTCATGCTAGCGTAACCTTAAGCTAGCAGGACCACACATAGAAAAAAATAACTTAGACAATATTTCTTTGCAGGATAATTAAGGGGTTCATTTAGGGCTCATTTATTGCCCTATTGTCAACTTTGATGCTCTGCCTTTTTTAAAAAAAACCTGTGGTCCTGCTAGCTTAACGTTAAGCTAGCAGGACCACACATAGAAAAAAACTACTTCGAAATTTCTTTTCACAATAATTTAAGGCTCATTTAGGGCTCATTTAATGCCCTATTGCCAAATTTGATGCTCCGCAATTTTATGAAAAAACCTGTGGTAATGCTGGGTCAACGTTAAGCTAGCAGGACGACACATAGAAAAAAACAACTTAGACAATATTTCTTTGCAGAATAATTTAGGAGGTCCCGGAAGCTGGAATTACAACATTGTCATATCGATATATCGCACTATGCCGTGATTTGTGCCATGCACAAAATCCGGGCACTTTTTTTTTTACCAAAAACGTGTGGTAATGCTGGCTTCAGGTGACTCTGGTATGTGAAACTCGGAAACTATTAGTGGTATCAAATTCTTCTTTGCGCAGGAATTTTGTGCTTATTTAGTGCCGTAACCACATGTTCGAAACCTTGAAGAAATAAATTTTACTATGAACACTTTCTGTTGGAAATCCTTTTAAAATATAATACTTTTTTTTTAAATGATTGCAAATCAATTATTTTGTAATCTATATAAACTCGAAACTTTCGAAATTTTCGGAAGGCTCGAGCTCCAACACGAATTGTTCGAACTTTGTGTTTCAAGTTTTTTGCACAACCCTACACGGAAAGACTTTTAGTATTAATATTTATTTTATCGCATATCCCTAATTGAAATAAAATATACGAATTTAGGGATAATCGAGGTACGGTAAGAAAAGTCGAATAGTGAATATGAAAATGCAGACTAATCTCTCTGATTGGAATAAATCGTATGAATATTATACTCTTACGTACAAAAAATTACAGTATTTCTAACTCGCTGTATTAAATTTTGTAATGGATTCGAATAACGAAAATTCGTAAAGGGCTTTGAAAGAAGCGAAACAAATGCTTAGCAATCTTTCTAAACCACTCTACGAAAAATGGGGGTCAAGTGATGTTGTGTTGCACGCTGGCGTATGGCAAAAAGAAAGTCGGGTGGAAGTGTATGAACACACACTATTACCTGGGCTACAAATGTGTCTGTATATATATATATAAAATTAAAAACCGAAGGTTAACAACCACCGCAGGGTCCCACTGGGAGCAACTGTCATCTAAAAAATGACATCGGCTCCCAGTAGGTCTGCGGTAAATCCCATTCATGGCCACGTCTCACAACAGTGAGATGGGTGGTCACAGGACACGACGAAATCACAACGACA
>JAABKJ010006452.1:0-21958 GCA_011634705.1 Andricus grossulariae
TTTATGAGGATAGTTTCGAAATGTATTTTATATCTAGTAAAAATTTTGATTGGAGTTTTTTCATGTATCAGAAAAATATTTTTTTAAAATTTTCAAACTGTTGAAAACTATATAACTTTTTGAATTTTCATCGTAATAAAAAATTTTATGAGGATAAATTTCAAGACTCTCCCATCTAAAAGAAACTTGGTCAAAAATTTCTGAAACTTGACATTTTTTTCCCCCTGAAATTTTGAAAATGCTCTAAAATTTTTGATTTTGGTTGGAAATATCTGCTGAACGAACCTAACCTTCATTTTAGGACCCTTAAAAAGTTTATCAAAGGCTGACTCGATTCGAAAAATCCCTCAAAAGTTAGCGTGGCTACAGCATTCAGGTAACCATACATACATAGACATATAGACAGATAGACACCGAAGAAATTTTATGATTTTCAGAATGTAAAAATAGTTTTTATTTTTTATGAACTATTTAATGAAATAATAAAATGATAATAATTATTATTCATCACAAAGAAATTACAACAAATAAAATCTTGTCCCATGCATTTTGTTCATTGGTTTGGCACTGCGTGAATATAACTTTTAATGACTGTTTTCAGGTTGTTTATCTGTTAATAAAAATGTATGAATTTTCTGCACCATCAATTTTTTATATCGAAATTTCCAAATGAATAATTTTACTTCGCCATAAAATTTATTCATAAATGCTTCTAAGCATTATTTATAGAAGAGAATATCTAAATTGTAAATGATTGTTTAATTTTGCGAAATAATTCTGTTCTTAAGATTTTGCTACCACACTATAATTTCTAAACGTTTTTACATTTTCAAAGAGATAAGAAAAATTGAAACAAAGAAGCTTTTTAATAATTTTGAAAGATTTTGAAATTAATTTTTTTAATACATTTCTGGGAAATTTTTTAAATATTTTAAGTTTAATTTTGAAAGAATAATTTTAAGTTTTGAAGATTTCGAAATGCGTGAAAAAAATATGGGAGACTTTAAGACAATTCTTTACATTTTTTAGTATTTAAACAAATGTTAGATAAACTTAATTATGCAGGGCGTCAAGAGAATGAACAAATATTCTTAAGAATTATGGGTAAATTTCAAATGAGTTTTTTCTTAGTGGATTATAAGAGCAAATTGAAAGAGAGTACAAAAGATTTTAATCATCTTCTAAAATTTTGAAAAAGATTGTAAAAGAATTAATAAAGAGAATATTTAGAAAGATTTCAAAATATTTCTGAAAATTTCAAAGAAGAATCTGAAAGATTGTAAGACAATTTTTTTTTATGTTGCAGAATTGAAAAAAAAATTCACGCAATATTAGAATAATTTAAAAAATATTAGAAGGTTTAACAATTTTAAAAAGATTGAAAAAAGAATTTTTTTAAGATTTATGGGAAAATTTGTTATGATTTTTAATTTTGAAAGATGAACTTACAGAGAATATTTAAAAAGATTTCCAAATATTTCAAAAAATTTTCTTGAATTTCGAAAAAGAACAGAAGATTATAAATCAAAATGTTTCAATTTGGTAAGATTAAAAAATCAACAACAAAAAATCGAGTAAATTCAAAAAATATTTAGAAGATTTAAAGAGATTGAAAAAGAATTTTAAACTATAAAAGATTTTAAAAAGTGCAGATTTTTTAAAAAGATTTCAAACCAAAGCTTTTGGAAGCTTTACAAGACTTTTGAAAGGTTTCAAGTGATTAAACAAATTTTCTCAAAATTCCTAGGAAAATTTGGAAGATTTTAAGGTTTTGAATAGATTAAAAATATTTCAAACATGGAACCATTTCCGACAATTTATAAAATATTTTTTATTTCTTCCAAACTTCTAAAAGTCTGAAATATCTTTTAAAACAGCTCGAATTTTTCCTCATTTTTTGTAAGATCCTGTAAAGTGATTTTTTAAAAATCTTCTATGTTCTTTTTCGAAACATCGGAAATATTCAAAAATCTTTTCTAATTTTTTTCAAATTCCTAGGAAAATTTGGAAGATTTCAAGGCAATCTATTTTACATTTTGAATGATTTTTTTAAATTTCAAGAAAAATTCGAGCGCGCCTAAAATATTTTTAGGAATTTAAGAGTTTTTAAACAGATCAAAAATATTATGAAACTTGGAAGCATTTCCGAAAATTTATCAAATATTTTTTATTTCCTCCAAACTTTAAAAAGTCCTGAATATCTTTTAAAAAGCCTCGAATTTTTTCCAATATTTTTTAAAATCCTGTAAAATAATTTTTTTTCAATCTTCTAGACTCTTTTTTGACACATCTGAAATATTCGAAAATATTTTTCAATTTTCTCAAGAATATTACAGAATTTATATTTATATAAGTTTAAAAACAAACTGATAATACTTCTTATATTGTAAGTAATTTCAATATATTTGTGCGATTAAAAAGAATATTTAAAAAGCATTCAGTGTTACATTAAAATATTGTTTCATTTATTTCTATACAGTACTTCATGTTAACAAAACTTTTTTTTAGAAAACATCTGTTATGTTTTAAACATATTACAAAAAATGTTACGTAACATTTAATTGAGTCACTTACTGGTGCACCCAGTCAAAATCAGAAAATCACTGGTTCACGAGTGATAACTCAGAATACTGATATAACCAGTGGCAATTTCAAAAGTTCGGTTTAAAAGAGTGCGATACTAGCAAATTATACAGTATTTAAATGAGCATTACTTAAAATTTCATTTAATTTCAAAGAGAGTCGTTGAAATTGAATTTTTTTTTTAATTTTGAAGTTTTTAAAATTAATAATTAAAAACTTGAAGCGCTAAAAATTGAAAAATTATTTACTTTATATATGCTTTCAGTTGTAACATGTCAATTTTCTGTATCGAGTAATACTTGAAGTGATTTGAAGGATTTTACACCTAAGAAGTTATTATAAAATTTCCCAAAAAGAATTATTACTGTCATTTTTATTTATTCTAGAAAAGATGAGAATAAAAAAAATGTCAGAATATTTTGGAATTGATTTCAGTTATGAATCCCTTAAACTTTAATGATTCTAATCTTTTTCTAAAAGAGAAAATTTCTAAAATTAAAATCCTGAAATGAAACCATTTACAATTAATATCGAATTGTTTATGCCTTTTCAAAATACTATCAGCGCGCATTAGGGTGGCCCAGAAATTTTTTCTTGATTCACACGCCCTTATTTCGTTTTATTTCATGAAAAAAGATTTTATTTATTTTTTCAGTATTATAAAACAAAATTAAAAGTGGCTCTCGGTCCTTAAACAATATGAAGGCTAAATATTTCATTTTGTAAATAAATTCACCCCGAAATTTGCCAAAACTCAACCATAATATACTATAACTTTGAATAATTTGTTTAATTATGTAATTTTGAAGTATCCTTTCTGAATTTTATGAAAGTGTAATAAAAAATTTGAAGTGTAGAATTTAGTTTTAATTACACGAATACACATGAAATTTGCATTTTATTATTATAAAATGCAGAAGCGATAGTTAAAAATTTCGAATTTATTTGGTGAAATGTCAGAAATTTCATATCACATGGTAGAGTAAGTACGATTTTAACTTTTTTGAAATGTTAAGTTCAATTTTTAACTTTTTCAATTATCAAATCATGAAGTTTACAGTGCGAAATTCTAAAATATTTTTTTTTTTCTTTTTAAAACAAATTTATACCGTGCTCTTTGGGCCTTAAATTATCCCAAAATGAGTAAAATGATTAATTAATGTTAATTTACGTAAATTAACCCTTTATAGAGGTTAAAATATTATATTTATTTTACGTATATAATTTTTCTCCAATTACTAATAATATATAAATACGAAACTCATAATTCATTTAAATTTCCACAATTCAAAATTTAATATTTTAACCCCTATGAAGGGTAGTTTTTGAAGCCAAGCGGTAGTATTTTTGGTCTAATTAGGTCAATTTTTTTCTAAATGTATGCTATCATCAGTTCTAATCCCTGGCAAAAAATTATTATATTTACAAAAATTAACATTAATTAATCATTTTAATCATTTTGGGCCTGATTAAGGCCCGAGGACCACGGTTCAAAATTATTGTAAAAAGAATAGAAAACGTGCATTTATTTTTTCACCAAATGGAACAAGTTTAGGGGGTGCATCATAGAAAAAACGTTGCGTTTTTTAGGACACCCTAGTATAAATTTTCAATTAGGAGAATTTCAAAACGCTTAAATTTGACAGTTTTTGATAAAAAACGTTTTAAATCGATAAGTTGTAAATATAAATTAATTAATGATTTTTAAAACTAAATTGCTGTTAAAGTCTTAAGAATTGAACTATAATTGGAACTTTCTAAACTATTTTCAATTTTTAATAACTTCAAATAATTAATAAATTCACAATAATTAATCGCTTTTATTTGATTTCAAATCCTATTAGAATATTTTATCAGTCTAAAATATTCCAGTTATGACCCATTCAATTTGAAATTTTTGGATTAAAGAAAAGAACACTTTTCAATATTTAGCAATAATCGACTGCTGATTTAAAATGAGTAATTAAAAATCATGTATTAAAAACTCAACAATTTAAAACTTAATTGCTTAAAATTGAAAGCCTTGGATCGTTAAAAATTCAGTGTGCTAAAATTAAATTTTTGACTTTGAGATTTTAATTGCTCCATTTCTGAGATTTTTAATTTCCAACTTAAATTTGTTGTTCAAATAATAAATCAATAATTACTAATTTGAAACGACTTAAAATAATATAATTTTGAAAATTCACAAATTTATTTGGTTGATTTTTCGCTTCAGACCATTGAAAGTGATAGCGTAGATTTATATTTTTTAACAATAAATGTTTGGACCCTCCAATTTATGAAAGATACAAATTTCAAATCTTACAGGGCATTTAATTTAAAATTGTTCAATTGAAAGCGTTAGAGGTTGCATTTTGTCAAAATTATTGAGCTTTCGATTAACAAATTTCCCAATTACAAATTTTGTAAGGTTCAATCTTAAAAGTTTAAACTTTAAATAAGTTCAACTTTAGGTGCTTTAATTTGCAGTTTACTTTTAATTACTTGCAATAAAATTTTTTTCAGCTTCAAGAGTTCGAATTTTTCAATTTCACGGACCGTAAAAACCATTTGCGCACCGGGAAAAAACCATGAAATGACCGCAAATTTTTTCCTCGATTCAAACGGCCACCCTGTACTACAATATTTTTTTAAATTGAGAGCATCGTTGCATTTTTAATGTTTTGGGATAGTCGAAGTGTCAAGAGCCACCTCTAAATTTGTTTTTAAATCCAAATAAATTAGGAAAATAATTTTTCACCAAATATGACAAAATAAAGGGAGTAAAATTTAAAAGAATAAATTACTAAAATCGAAATCGCTATTCAAGGATGAAACAAATTTTCACTTTCAAGCTGAAGTATTGCTGAATTGAGATCACAGAGTTTGTTAAAAAAAAAAATTATCCAAGTTCGAGAAAATGGATGTGGAAGTTTAAAATCTCAAAGTGTCTGACTAACCTAAAATTCGAGCAGACTCTGCTGCGGATTGCGATAAAACATTCTAGGTTTTGTTCAAATACATGAAAAATAATAACAAGCTTTCGAGATATTAGAGGCTGCTCAAAAAATACGTATCGCTCTTTTCTGACAATGTTGGCCCCCCCCCCTCCTCTCTACGAAACGCTCGAGGTGACCCCTTTACCTCCCTTTACGTAAGGTTTTAAGTATTTTTAGAACTGTCCTTTGAGTGAGAAATTTGTATGGGTTTTAAAAATCAGTTCACTTCCGAGATATGGGGATGTTGATTGAAAATGAAAAATGTTTGATCCAAAAAAGATAATCATTTCTGAAAGAAGTAGAATTGTAGATTGCGATATCACAGTAGGACAGACATTTTTTTTTGCTCAAAATACAAAAAAAAATTAGTCAAAGTCGGCCTTGCGCCTACAAAAAAGGGTTGCGTAGCCAACTTTTTCTTTGACTACTTCCCCTTCTCCTCACTTCTCCATTTAACAATCCCCTTCTTTCACTTCCCTTCCCCAGCCCTTACACACCCTCCCCTACTCACCCACACCACTCTAGTAGCGCTCCCCTCACTTCCACTAGTTCCCCAACCCTCATGTCCTCTTAATTACCCTCCTACGATTTCTTCAACTCCCCCTCCCCTGCCCTTACTTTCACTCACTTTCCCTTCCATCATTTCCTCTTACTTTTCCTAATCCCCCTCCCATCATTTACCTTTGCTCTCTTTATTTATTTCTCCTCATTTTCCCTACGTCCCCTCCCCTACCTTCCCTACTCTAATTTCCCAATCACTTCCCCTACTTGCCCTTCCCTTATTTCCCCTCACTTCCTTTCCCATAATTTCCCTTCCCTTTCCCTCCTTGGAAAAAAGTACGCCGGACGAAGACTCGAGCGAAACTATAAGGTTTTCTGCCCAGGGCCACAAGTAAAAAGAAAATATATATTTTGTTTTTATTAAATGATATTAAGTTAAAGAAGTATCAAAGTATTTAATAATTTTTTAAAACTATTGCATCAAAAAATAAGATTTCAAAAAATCCTTTTACCACAATTTGTATTTCATTTGTTAGAGATTTTTTGCAATAAACTCATTTTCGATCAAAATGTTGATTATCTAGTTCTATATTGCCACCCTTCAAATGTTTTGGGATCACCCTGATAGGTATGTGTGTTGAGGGTAAGGAGAAGATGTCAGAGCGTGATTACTGATTAGGTATTGGGGTAAGAGGGTTCGATTGCATAGGGTAGGGGATAACGGTATCTGTGTTAAAGAGGAAAGTTTAGGGAAGGGAAAATCTGGTTTCAGATAATGGGTTGTAGGGAAAGAGGATAGTGAATAGAGGATTGGGGGAGACGAAGAGATTATGTAATATCTATAGATAATCCAAATTTATAAATGTTTGTGCCATTTGAAAACACTGTATATGGTTATATGTAAGATAATATTAAGGAGGAGAGGTTAGAGGGGCGATTAAGTAGCAGAGCGAGAGGTGTCGATGTATTATGGAGGGGGTAGGATGAAAGAATAGATATGATTGTACAGAAGAGATGAGAGGGGTAGGGGAAAGATGGGTGTTATTGAGGGAGGTGAGGTGGAGAGGTACAGAATGTGTCAGATTTGTTGTGCCGGTTGGGTGGTGAGAGGTATATAGGGGGTAAATGAGTTTGTGTCTTGCTTTATCGCTTTATGAGTGGTTTACGGCTTAATGATTGGAACCTTAACAATGTAAAAATGTAGAGTACAAAATTGAGTTCAGAATTCTTTCCAAAGCATCAAGAATGAACTTGTATTGGTACAAAATTGAGACAAAATGCATCATATAATTTTCCCTTATGATATTAACTCAGGATGCCTTTTCGAGAGTAAGTGAAATATTTTCCGAGGAGTTACGCCGATATACATGTACATATATGTAGGCCGTCGTGCGGATGATTTTTTTTCAATCCGTAGGTCGGTGTTGAATGCACCCCTTTCTGCATCACTCACTCGGGCCATCACTTACGCAGTGTATTTCATAGAGCGAATACCGCGTGTAATACGTGCACGCATTGCGCGTGCTATCGCTCTCTTTTTCTGCTTTTTTTCAACGTGGCCTCTGGCGTGGGATTGTGAGGGTGGTTAGGGGGTAGCAGAACAACGATCAAATAAAAGCCCGCGTTTTCCCCGATATTGAACCCTAAGCTAAGCCTAACCTGCCTCAACCTACGACCGCGGCAACGTGAGTTGGCGGAGGGATGTTAGTGGGTGGAAGCCACCCCAACTGCGGTCGTTGACCCACGCACACCCATCCCACCCCTCAGGGCTGACGACACTGGTGCCGTCTCACGGAAAAGTATTGCACTCCCATCAACCCCCTTTAGAACTCCCTTTCTCTTTCTCTTTCTGCATGGTTCCAAGTCTCGCAGTGGCACCGTTGAATCCGAAAAAGATTGAGAGTTGCGGACTTTCGAATGGAAGTACTGGGCCACCAGCACATTTTCTTTCCTGAACTTGAAATCAAATTGATTTCAAGTTCAGGAAAGAAAATTGGGAAATGATCAAAAGTAACTTACAGTAGAATAACTATCCACTAACTTTGATAGAAATCATCTTTAAAGAAAGAATACATGAAAGATTGAAGAATTTATTTTAAAAATTTGATAGTAATCTTTATTTTAGAAACAATCACAAATTATGAAATCTATCTATGTCAATCTACATACACTATAAATCTCTCTCTGTATATAACAGAATGTATGTATGTGTGTTTGTGCATTCTTAACTTTTTTAGGGTTTCGTAGGAAACCCTTATAATCTCGTGCCAGGGATTGGGAAATTAAGGGATGAGAAGATTCCTATGTTCGAAGGTTTTCTTTCAGTACGATTTTCTGTAGGGATTGATTAAATTAATTATAAGAAATTTTATATGCTAGGTTTAAGTTTTCTCTTTTTTTATATTA
The DNA here is from genome assembly GCA_011634705.1 of Andricus grossulariae. Classification (NCBI taxonomy): domain Eukaryota; kingdom Metazoa; phylum Arthropoda; class Insecta; order Hymenoptera; family Cynipidae; genus Andricus; species Andricus grossulariae. Next base: position 8,472 of record JAABKJ010006452.1, read on the forward strand.
GGAACTAAAAATAAAGAAAAATGAGGAAATTTTTTTTATTTAGATCCCTATGCTGGAAGCTTTTCTTTCTGTCCGATTTTCTTCAGGGACAGCCTAATTGAAGCTAGTGGCACGAAGAATTGAGATCGAGAATGAAATTTCGTATGTTATATATATTTTTTTTTATAACAGTGTTTATGAAGTAAGAAAAATGAAAAAATTTTTGTTATTTAGACCAGTATACTGGAAGCTCTTCTTTTAGTCCGATTTTCTTCGGGGATGTCTCAAATTGAAGTTCTTGACATATAAAATTTGATATCAAAATGAATATTTGATATGTTGCATTCTTCTTTTTTTATATCAGTTGTTAAAAAATACGAAAAATGAGAAAAGTTTGGTTTCTTAGACCCCTACACTAGAATCTTTTCTTTTATTCCGATTTTTTTCAAGGATGGCTTAAATAGAAGCTTTTGGCATGTAGAATTCAGCTAACAATAACATTGGCTATATTAGAGGTTATTTTTTTCATATCAGTGGTTACCAATTATAAAAAATTATAAATTTTTGTTATTGAACCCCCTATGCTCGAAGCTCTTCTTTTAATCCGATTTTCTTCGGGGATGGCTCAAATTGAAGATTTTGGTATGTAGAAATCAGATAGAAAATAAAATGTGCTATGTTGAATTCTTCTTTTGTTGATTTCAGTAGACAAAAAATTTGAAAAAGGCTCTGAGATTTTAGTAAAAATTTGTTAGTTTGAAGGAATGATTTATTTTCATTGCGAATACAATTTTTATAGTGCAAACAAAACTGTAACATAATTTTATATTTTTATTTTTACGAACCTTCCTTGAAAACATTCTCTGATACGCGGACATTTATCTACTTCCGGGAATCTTCTTGGAACAATTTTTGCAATTCTACGAATATTCCATTGGAATATTCCAGGAATGTTCAGGGAATATTTTGTGCTATCCGGAAAGTAATTTCAAATTCAATATATGAAATTTTTGTCGTTTCGTTGAATTTCGTATAACTTTGTGTAACTTTTGTGTAAATTTCTGCTAGTTGTGCTATAAATAAGAAAGATTCTGAAAAAAAGGAAAATTTATTAGATGTAGTTTATTTAATAAACTGCAAATGTTGTCATAAAATCTATATTCGCGAAACTGGCCATAGGTTAAAAACTAGAATAGCCGAACACAAAAATATTGCAGAATTGACCTCTATATGTGAACTAAGAATTAACATACCCTCCGCATTGTTCCTCGTTACCACCACTCGTTTTTCCGTCAAAACCATTATGATACACATACATTATTCTAGTATTTAATGTGTTAAATCATGGTAAAAATGTTTTATGCAACCAATTTTTATTTGACTCCGAAAGTTTAAAGTACTTTTTTAAATTATCTTACTATTATTATTATAAGACATTGTATTTTGACTAACTCTATAAAATTAATCAGGTGTAAGCCTAAAAAAGATCCACGGGAAGGTCAAAACGTCATTATATTTCTGGATTTGATGTTTAAAAATTATGTTTTTTCTTTTGGTAAACATAATCATGAGTTTTAATTGATCGTAAGACCAAAGTAAAGAACACGATTTAAATTTTTCAGAAGTACTTTTTGTTAAACCAATGAAAGTTGGAAAAATAAGAACGAACTTGTCTCATTCGCTATACAAGCTGTTCGACATAGTTTAAATTTTTAAACGAAAGAAACAAATCCAGAAGTTTCACCAACTTTGGTTAAAAATTGTTTAAATTAGCCTGAGAAAAAACTTCTCAGGATTCGTTAATGAATGTGAAAAAAAACATTTTAATGTAGGCTTTTCGTTCGTTAAAAATAGTTTCTGTCAAGTTTGTATAAAACATCACTGTTCCTTAGTAGTTTCTTTTTGTCAATAAGATTTCTCTTTATGATTCCATAGATTATAAATTTGCGAACTCAATCTGCTCATCTGGATAAATAAATTTGAAATATACGTCGTAAAATTGGATTTTGTATCGATATCGTAAACATCAACATGTTGATGTCATCAGCGATAAACATTTGCAGAACTTAATGCGAGTTTCTTTTTAGCAAAGAGTTTACATTCTACAATGCAGTGTAATCATTTTAAAAGCGTAAAGAAGAGGTGTATGAGATTTTATTTCATTTCAAGTGAGGACACGTGGAGCCATCCATTTCAATGAGCAAAGCGTGATCTCAAAGCTCCGCCGGTTTCTACCACGGCGAACAGGAAACGATATAGAAATGTACATCTCTTATTGCTAAATCGAAACTTACACAAGATAAGGGCAATGGTCTACATTGTGTATACCGAAATGAAAGAAACTGCGTGGATACGAGTAACCGCTATTTGTGGACCAAATTATCGATCCGATGATAACATTGTGCTTAGATAATACACACACATATATATATGACCCTATTTAAGGAAATTACAGATGTGGTTTACATTTTTTTTCCAATTGCAACAAATTTAATGTGGCTGCTATGGATATTACAAGCTATACATTTTCAAAGAATGATTTAAAGAAATCTTATTGTCAAAATAAACTACTTTAGAACAGTGATGATGATTATTGAGGAACAACGTATTGATACATTATAAAACTATAAAGTTACAAATAATAAACTTTATTTGATTTATTTTCATGAATAATTTAACAACAATTATGAGAACCATATCACTTATGTTTGAAGAAGATATAATCATTTTAAAGTAGACATGTTCTACACTTAAAATCGCAGAATCTCTCGAGAGCGAAATATGTTGATTTACAGAGGAAATTAGGCGATATGTATTTTTCCGATTTGCAACAAAAAATTGTTGATGGGAGAATTTTTTTTATTCAATCAAATTTTAACATTTATCTCGCAAGCTATCTTGCATTGTTTACGAGAAAATTTAGAAAATTATTTTTTCAGGAAGAAAAATCCTCCCGGCTTAAAAAATGGTTTAGCCCACCTGAAACTAATAGGGTGCCTTACATGAATGAAATTGGTGGCCGCTCATAATTTTGACCAAACGGTTATTTCGGTGCGGATAAATCAACATTGTCATCTTTAAAAATTGTCTTCAATCGTAATTTTGAAGATAGAGACTCATAGCTCTCATTATATTAAAAGAAAATCCGATCTACATATTTCACCTCTATAAAACAAGTGCTTTTTGAGAAATATGGACCAAATTTATCATCAAATATTTGCAAAACTACAAAGATATTGGATTAGTTTTTTGTTTTGATTGATTTTTGTTCAATAATTTCAGATATTTCCTTATTTCCAGCAGTTTAATTTTAATATATCTTATAGTAGCAGAAACATTTAACAAATAAGGAAGGTGGGCTTTTCCAGAAAATATTTCTTTTATGTTTTTAAAATTCGAAAATAAAAATGATTTTCTAGAAGAACCCATCTTCTTTATTTTTAAAAAGTTATAAGAAAGGCATTCTGTCAGTTTTATTTTCGCTAAACCATTTTTGAGCACGGTGTGAACACTTTTATCGTAATATTTTTTCGTATCTATCGTAGTTTGTGAAGAAAATGAGAAAATTCAATTGTATACAAAAAATTTGAATATCCAGAAAAATTAATTAAGCCTGCATAAAACTCACAATATGTCTTATTTATAGAAGGATAGATTCAACAAAAAATGGGCAAAAATATAAGAAGGAATTTTTTGGGATAATCGACGTTTAATATTTTCTGAAAAATTCCCGTCATTAATTCAATTTTTGTTAAAATTGAATCAAAGTTTATTTTCGTCGAAATAAGAAGTAGTTTTTGGAGTAAAAAAATAAAAGTACTGTTCATTCATTACTTGATTAATTAGAAGGTTGCTACAGGACAAGGAATTCCAGGAAGTCTGGGCAAGTCAGGGAAAATCTGAAAATGTCAGGGAGCTTTCGTTAAACTGAAGTTGAAGTTAATTTGATTTTTTTGTTGAAAATTCAACAATTTTCTGAAACATTTATTCTTTTTGGTTGAAGGTACAACTCTTTTGTCAAAAATTTGTCTTTTTGTGTAAAAAATTCATCTATTTCGGTTGAATTCAACTGTTTTTGGTTAAAAATTAAAATCTTTTTTGTTGATAATTCACCTTTTTCATTTGAAACTCCTTTTCTTATTTGAAATTATTTTTTTTCAGTTAAAAATTAAATTTTTCAACTGAAACTTTAACTATTTCATGTTTGGTAGTAAATTTATCTTCTTCAGATGAAAATTCAAGCATTTGGTCGAAAGTTTCTGTATTTTGTTGCATATTCGTCTTTTTGGTTCGAAAATTAGACAATTTTGTTTGAGGATTAAACTAATTTGTTAAAAATTCCTCTTTTTGGTTTGAAAATTTGTCTATTTTGGTTGAGGATTCAACTAATTTGTTGAAAACTCACATTTTTTGGTTTAATTTAACTGTTTTTTGATCAAATTAAAATATTTTTTTGTGGGAATATCAAATAAAATTACACTTTCTGTGGAGAATTCATTTTTTTATCGAAGATTCCTCACTTTTGTTGAAAATTGATTTTTTTTGGTTAAGTTGGGTGGGGAAGTTAGGGATGGGAAGTATGGGAAGTAGGGGAAATGAGTTGGGGATAATAAGTAGGGGAAGTGGGAGAAGGTAACTAAGGGAAGTAAGATTGGAAGTAAGGGGATAGGGGAAGTGAGGATGAATAAGATTATAGAAGGCGAGGGGAAAGGATGGTGAATTAGTGGAGGGAAAGTAGGAAAAGTGATAAAAAGGAAGGGGAGGGGAAGTAGGGAGGGAAGTGCGGGTAAATGAGAGGAGGGGATAGGTGAAATGAAGGAAGGGTAAGTAGGGTACTGCGGGTGAGTATGGAAGGGGAAATGATAGCTGGAGAAGGGGTGTGTTATTAGAGGAAGTGAGGGGGGGGTTGGAATAGGAAAAAGTTAAGGAAGGGAGGGGAGGCGAAGTTTGAAGTGTGGGGAGGGCTGCGAAATCCTATTTTTGTAGGCCCACGATTTCTACTTTGACTAATTTTGTTCATTAACATTGTTGATCTCCCAGGTGCAAGGTTGATTTTATATCTAAAAGGAAAATTTATAATAGCCCGGAAAAATGAAAAATTGTTTGTGGAAAAGTCAGGGAAAGTCAGGGAATTTCGAAATTGGGATTTTGTAGCGACCCTGAATTAGTAGATTAACAATATAACGAATAAGGTGAAAAATAAAATGTGAAAATATTTTTTTTTTGTGTAAGAATTGTCCCTTCTGTGAAAAGGTAATCTTGAGTAGCGCTAATGCCGTATCATTGTTGATGATTAATTTGCGGCTGGCAGTGCGAATTCTTGTCCTATCGCGCTTCTGTCTGAAGTGACGCAGATGAAAAGGGAGAAAGGGAAAGAAAAAGAGGATTACTTAGCTGTGGGAGGAAAGAGAATAATACTCGTACTCTTTAAGTTCTCGTGAACGAGGTAAAGTTTGAAGAAGAAACTACAAAGTAGTTTTCAAAATAGTTCAATGTTTTCTTTGCACTTGAATCTATTATTCTTAATCTCAATAAAAAGAACAATTAATAATTTGTATATAAAAATTATACTTATAAGACTCATTAAAAGAAGGCTGAAAATATTTCAGTGTTTAGATTTAAATTAAATCCTATAAATTCACTAAAACTACCTGAAGATTAGGTTGACCAAGAAATATGTGATTTTGAATTTTGTAAACTCTACCCCCTAAATTTCTTTATTTTGGTGAAAAATTAGTGTCAGGGATAGTAGAGGAAGGAAGAAGTGGAAATAATAGGAGGGGTAATAGGGGATGTAAGGAGAAATGTTTGGTTGGGGAAGTAGGAGACATTATGGGAGGGGCAGTAGGGGAAGGGATGAAAAATAAGCGGAAGGGAAGTAGAGGAAATAAAGGGAGGGAAAAGTAGAGGAATTGAGGAAGGGTTAGTATAAAAAGTGAGGGAAAATGAAGGAGGGGAGGTACTGAAGTTAGGAGAAGTAGGGGAAATGATTGGAAGTGTGGAAGACCAATGAAAGAAGTAGAGGGAGGGAAAAAAACGTCCATGGACAAATTGTTTTCCACAAGACAATTTTGATCCAATTTGAACATTTTTTTTTATATCCAATAAAATTTTGCATCAAACTCTAGTGACCGATGAAAAAATAGTTTGACTACTTTTTTCAATAAATAAAAAAAATGAAAAGAAAACAAAAACTTTTGAAGTGTACAGATTTGAGCAAATATTTGCATTTATTCCAAAATATCTAGAAAGCATGAAGCAACTATACAAAAAAGATTTTAATAGCAACGCAAATGTTAAGAAATTAATTGAATTTGTTGTCAACAAATAAGGGAATGAAAATAGTTTCATGGGGATTCGTCATTTGATTCATGACAGTTAATAAGTCATTTCTTATTTTGTAAACATTTATCTACATCTGGTATTTATGATGAAATCAATCAATTTTTTCCTACGGAATCAACCATATAATACTTGGCGATAAAACCTGATGATCATATTTGGTAATCTAATAAAAATTGATAATTTTTCAAACAATATTAAATAACAAATGCACTATTTGGCTATTTTTGAACGTACAAACTTGGTTCTTTCAAGGCAATCTAGTGCAAATAAATAACTTCTACATTTTCGAGGACATTTTCATGACAATAAACAATTTTTATTGGTAACAACAATTGTTTAGAAAAGTTTTTATAATTTTATGTATTTATAATTGAAACTCTGCTTTTTTTACGGAATTAAAAAGTAATTATTTAGCAATGACTTCTTGCTACGAATCGATAACATTTGACAACTATTGAAACAAACTTAATTAACAAATAAATTATTTTGGCTGTTTGTCAGCATTTAAATTTTGTTCTTTTAACGTTATTATTAATTTAATTAACGTATCTGTGCGCTGCTGAGTAATTTTCAGTATAGTTCAAAATGCATTAGACAAACAAAATTGTTTCGAAATTGTCGATAACAATATTATTAGTGGATCTTTATCGGAGTGTCTAAAAAAAGTTAACAAATTTCTTATTAATAGTTGATTATGTTAAAAGAACAAAGTTTCGATGCTGAAGAACAGCTTTATGATGCATTTGTTAATTAGGTTTGATTAAACGATTATATAAAAAGTTCTGGTTTCATGGGAAGCAGTCATTGCTAAATAATTGGCTGTTAATTACTTGAGAGAAGACGGATTTTTATTTATAAATACATAACATGATGAAAATTGGCTCAAAATATTGTTATTAACCATGAAAATTGTCCATTTTTATTGAAATGTACTTAAAAAGGTATAAGTTAGTTATTTACGAAAGAAAGAAGTTTTTACGTTCCGAAATAGCCAAATAGTGCATTTATTAATTAAGATCGTTCAGGCAATTATTAATTTTTATTGGATGGCCAAATATGATATCTAGGCTACATTGCTGAGTTACATATTATCGGTTCCGATTAAAAAAACTTTATTGATTCCATTGTAAATAGCTGGATATGGATAACTGTTTATAAAATAATAAATTATTAATTAACTCTGACACCATGAGTTGCAATAAAATTACAAATTTTCATATTCTAGGCCCGATAATACCTCAAATTTTTTTGTTTGTTTTGTAAAATATAGGGCTTATTCCTCAGTAAATAGAAAATACTTTCTAGGGGTGAAAAAGTATTGAGGCTTAAATTTGATTTGAAAAAAAATCTAAACTAAGAAAATTCATTTTCAGACCTGAAGCGGCACCGCTTAACATATTTTTTAAATAAAAGAAAATTTATGGCAGTATTGTTTCACTAAAAGGAAGAAATTTAGGGGGTGGTGTTTTCAATGTTCAAAAAAACATTTTTGTTTTTGGGGCATCCTACTGAACATGTTCAAAAGTTTGTGTTCACAACTCTTTTTGTTAATCCGTTCTATGCATACGATTTATTAATTTTTTAATAATTCTTTTCGATTTCTGAAAAAAAATTTAAGTGACAAGGCTTTTTAGACAGTACTTGGCCAACGTAAAAAAAAAAAGAAAAATTTTTCTTGGATTTTTTTGGGAAGCTTTTTTGGATGTGAATAGAGAAAAGCGGTGCGAGTGGAATGTCGCGATAAATCCTAATTCCATTCGCAATTTGCTGTGGGCGCGAATGGATTAATTAATTTAAACGATCGAGCCAATTATAATCGTTCTCGGAGTCGTTCGCGTGCTTGTAATCTGGACTTGATCGCTGGATTTCTCATAATCGTCCAGGTATCACTGATAACAGAATGATCAACTTTGCTGATGTGTTAGATCTTTGAAATATGTTTTGTAAACAAATGAATAACTTATATTATTTACGCATTACATTTTTGGTGCCCCCCTTCTTCAAACATTTTCATATACTTTTTTTTCTATTTATTTTCCAATAAATCTCCTCAAATTATGTTACAAGAAAATAAAAAAAAATCCTAATATTGCTGGGAAATTTTCTAATCATTGTTGATTTTGAAAAATTAATTTTAAGAGAACATTGAACAAAAATTTTTAACATTTCAAAAGATCACCAGAATTCTCAAAAAATAATCTCGAAGTTTTTTAAATTGTGTGGTTCATTTTGCAGAATTTATGAACAATTTTTTTCAAAAAATTTGAAATATAAGAAAATTTCTCTAAGATTTCTGCAAAAATTTGTTGGTTTGAAGGAATGATTTATTATCATTGAGAATACAATTTTTATCGTGCAAACAATATCAAAATAGGTAGAAATATACACACTTTTTAATACGGTCTTTTTTTATTAAAATGCGTTTGCCTGTCTTAATAACATGAAATTATTTATTTATAATTTTTTTATCATTTTAATTTATTTATAATAATTATTAGATGTGTATATATCTAATATAATAGGAGAAGTTCTTGGCAAAAGCTTAATATTTTTTTTAAATTGTAGTTTTATCATTGACATTTTCGCGATTTTAGGCATGACATTTTGTGCCCCCGCCCCCACCCTTCGTCAAACCTTTTCATATATTTTTTTAAATTTATGAACAATTTTTGTTCTAAAAATTTGTAAAATAAGATATTGTCTCTGAAATTTTTGCAAAACTTTGTTAGTTTGAAGGAATGATTTATATTCATATATTTTTTGTAGTGTTTCGTTGTACTTAATTTTTCATTGTAATTATTTATTATTTATTTATTTTATTATTTATTTATATATTGATGATGTATGAATCATTGTTAATTGTTAATAAAACAAAAACCAAATGTTTTTTTTCAGTAAAGGTTCAACTGTTTTTTATTTAAAGCTGAAATACTATTTTAATTGAAATAAGAGAATAATTAACTATTAATAAACTATTACATTTTTCCTTGAAAATTCACCTTTTTTGGTTGTAGATTCATCTTTTTGACAGCAAATGTAACTATTTCATTTTTAGAAAATTAATCTGCTTGGTTAAATAATCATCTTTTGGGTTGAAGGTTGATCTCTTTTGTTGAAAATTAATTTTTTTTGGAAGATTCATCACTTCAATTGAACATTCATCTCTTTGGTTGAAAATTTAACTGTTTTCTTGAAAATGTTTTTTTTTTCATGGAAAATTAATTTTTTAGGCCCAAAATGTAACTATTCCATTTATGGTTAAAAATTGATATTTTAAATTGAAAATTGATCGTTTTTAGTTGAAAATTTATGTATTTTGTTGAAAATTTGTCTTTTTTGGTCGAAAATTTATTTTCTTGGTTGAAAATTTGTCCTTGGTTAAAAATGCAACTGCTTAGTTGCAAATTATTCTGGTTTGGTGGAAAATTCAACTAATTTGTAGAAAGTTCATCTTTTTGGTAGAAAATGAATCTCTTTAGTACGAAATTGATGTATTTAGTTGAAAATTCAAATATCTGGTTTAAAATAAACTTTTTTGTTGAAAATTCATATTTGCGTGAAAAAATTTAATTTTTGTTGAAAATTTGTCCCTTTTAATGGGTTCAACTATTTTTTTTTTATCAAAAATTAAAATATTTTGTTATTAAAGTATCACCTATTATATTTTCAGATAAAAAGTCATCTTTTTGGTTGAAAATGCATATTTTTACGTGAAAAAATTTAATTTTTGTTGAAAATTTGTCCCTCTTATTGAGTTCAACTGTTTTTTTTATCAAAAGTTGAAATATTTTGTTATTGAAATATCAACCATTATATTTTTAGATGAAAATTCATCTTTTTGGTTGAAAATTCATCTTTATGGTTGAAAATTCAACTACTTTGTTAGGATTGAACTTCTTTCTTTAAAATTCACTTTTATGGTTTAAAGAGTCATCATTTTAGTTAAAAATCCATCTTTTTGGTTGAAAATTAACCTGTTTTGGTTAAGCATTCAACTATTTTGTTCAAAATTCTTCTTTTTTGGATGAATTCAACTGTTTTGGATTTTTTTGTAGAAAATTAATTTTCTTGGCAGAAAATATATCTATTTCTTTAAAAATTCCACTCATTTGTTGAAAATTCCTCTTTTTTTTGTTTGAAAATTCATCTCTTCTGGTAGAAATTTTACCAATTTTTTAAATGTAACTGGTTGAAAATTAATCTATTTTGGATGAGGATTCAACTATTTTGCTGAAAATATATTTTTTGATAAGTTTAACTGCTTTTTTCTTCAAAATTTAACATCTTTTTTTAGTTGAAATATGAATTGAAGGATGGCAGTACAGAACTAGATAACCAAATTTTTCCCAAAAATGGGTTTTCTGCATACCAAATTCTTTCAAAATCAAATATACGCTGTGCTTAAAGGATACCGAGACATTCAATATTGATTTTCTTGGAATAGAATAATTTTTTTGGGTCAAAGATTTTGCTTTTTACTCAGCATCCCTATATCTCGGGAGCCAGTGTTTATTTTTGTGAAAAAAATTAAAATTCGATCTGTAATCGTTACCCAAAGCCTTTTTTCAAAACCTTTGAAATTCTAGCCGCAAAATTCTTCGACGATTTACTCGGAATTGACTAACTTTTTCAGATTAAAACTTTGTTTACGTGCGTTCAGAAACTTTATATCTCGGAAGTGAATTTTCATTTTTTATCTCAACTGAAAGTTACATTTTTTATAGCAATATGCAGGCGATCCTGCTCCAACATTAGGTTCGTGTCCTTTTGAGATTATCAATATCCAAACTTTTTTGGCTTCAATTCAGTAACACTTAAACTCGGAAGTAAATATTTGTTTTATTTTTAAATGTTGATTTTGATTTTCCAGAATGTTTTTTCGCTTTCCTCATAAATTTCAATAGTCTCTTGAAAATCGAATGAAGAATTTTTCCAAATAAAACTAAGGCACTGGATGTCCCTCTTCTGCTCAATTTTTAAGAAAATATTGACCTCTTACTAATAGTGTTTTCAAAGCTAATAAAAAAATGTAATAGCACAAAAAAAATGCTAACAAGCCCCCAGTACATTTTGCTACAAAATTTCCTCATTATACTTCGTTGATGAAAACCGTAGTCGCCTTTCAGTGAGTCCTGTTATAAAAAAGTGCTTCTCTTTTCCTCCGCATCAGCTTCAATTTTGCCCGAGGTTTTGTGCTTGGCGCAAGACAGAGAGAAGGGAGGGTCCGAATAGGGGTGGGAAAATTGCGAATGTCGTTTGTCGATTAAAAATTCTCGAAGACCCAAGCATGGGGTATGAGAAGGAAAGCATCGTTCTGGGGGAGGATGAGGTGGCCGGGAAAAAGGATCGGGGCTGCTAATAGGGGGTGGTGAGGATGAGGGAGGTGGGGGGGGGTAAAAACGACGTTCTGTGACCCTTTGGCAAGTAATAATTGCGGGCAATTACTATAGCCGTGTGGAAGAAGGAGAGAAAAAAGAGAGAAGGAAAGCTCGCCACAACAGTTGCAAGAGTTCCATGCACCCCTGTGTAAGTATACTAATTATTGGGGGGCTTGTTTACCACGAGGGAACAGAGAATAGAATGTGACGGCTGAGTTCGCGATAAATGAAAATTTTAACATTCGGTCGATCATTGCACCTGCGTAGAAGAGAAGCCATATATGAGCCTTTGCTTCGTGGAGAGTTAGAGCAACGCGAAAAATTCACCGCGCGGAACAGTCCCTCTTTTTTCCTCCTTATTTCACTTCAAAGCATCGCTGAGAATTCGTAGAAGTGACGAACAAGAATTTCCGAGGAAATTATACACGTCTTTGTATTAATAATACCAGGGTGCTGCCAAGAGAGCTTTTATGATTTCAAGTTTGATTCTTGATTTTGCATGTCACTGAAGTTCGCGACGTTTATCAATGAAAATATACAATTTTTATATGTATATGTATATTCAGTGAATTGAAGTATTTCCTCACTGTACATTTTCTTTTGAGGTTTCAATTTCAATCTTGACAAAGCATATAGTTTGAAAAAATAAAAAAAGAAACAATAGAACGATCATGTTTTACTTAAATGAAGACTAAGTTTTTAATATTGAAACCGTAATATGGATAAACTAAGAAAATTTTACTCCAAAATGACCATAATATAAACAACAGAATTGAAATGTTTTTAAGGATTTATCAACATCACTACAGGTAAATAATCGAAAAATGTTTTTAAACTAACTTTTCAACTATCTATCAACAAACAAAACATGTAAATCAAATTAGAATTTACAATTATATTAATTTTTGACTTAGGTAATAATTACCTTTGAAAAAGACCTGCAATTAGGTCGAAACGTACGTCAGTTAAACATGACAAATAAATTTTGATTCTTTAACATCCGAATCCATTGCCTTTTATATGACCGTATGACCAAATTAATTTTATTCATGAAGAATAACTATGTTATTTAAAAAAACGGTCGAAGAAAATTTACAGTGATGAAATACTCCAATTCACTGAATATACATATAGATATTATAGAAATACGAGTATATAACTAAGCTCTGTTAACCTTAACATTTTTTGACGTGGATTCTGACGTAGCTTCCGACGTAGTTTTCGCCGTAGGTTCCGTGTCGTAGGTTCCGACGTATTTGGCGTCAAAATAAAAAAATTACACAATTTTACTCAAAATTCAACAATTTTACCAAAGATAAATTTTTTATTGATTTAGCAGATTCCCATGAAAGTTAGACCAGGGGGTTTTCGGAGCACAGAACACAAATTTGGGGTCAAAATGGAAAAATTCCACAATTGAGCCGTCGGGTGCAAGAACCATACATTTTTTGAAAATTTAGAATTGTAGAGAATAAGAATTTGAAACTTTTTTCTATCAGAATTTTTGTTGGCAAACATTTATTTTCAATAATAAAAATGAAATATTGAGAAAAAGTTGCTCCCTGATTTAATTATGTTTTAAAACTTAAATCGTTCTAACTTGGCCAGACATTATTGAAATGAGTTCATATTTGCAGGAAATATTTAAAATACTCTATTGATGCCTAGAAAATCATGAAAATTTTAACAATCGCTCATTGTTTAATACTGTTTAATTGCAAAATCAGGTCAATGGATAATTGGGTTTTCTTGGTTTCGCCGGTCAAAAGTATCTAGGTAACTTCG
>JAABKJ010006453.1:0-21958 GCA_011634705.1 Andricus grossulariae
CTGATGCTTATCGAGTATATATTTTTTCTAAACCGGGAGAAATCGCGAATATTTACCGGGAGAAAACCGGGAGACAATAATTAAAAAAATAGTGGCCACCCTGATTATTAAGGAATTATTAACACCATTTCTATTTTTTTCTTTAATATTTCTGAAAATTAATTGTATCTTAAAAGAAACAAAATTGAATGAAAATTTAAATTTTAATTAAGATCTAAATCAAACAACCTTGAGAATTTATTCGACAGTTAATCAGGTTGAAATATCTGATGAAATCAAATTCAAGAAAACTTCTATTTCAATCTGCTATAAAAACTTATCTTTTCCTAATTTTCCCTTAAATCCAGTAAAATATGTAATATCTTCTTTCTAAAGAACATAATAAAACAAATTTCTTCTTAATATATCCACTGATTTTAAGAAACACACGTATCTATTATTCGGTTGAAAATTTAATTATTTTGTTAAAAATGCAACTATATTGTTTAAAGTCATTTTTTTATCAAAAATGTAACTACTTTGTTAATAATTAATTTTTTTAGTTAAAATTTCATCTCTATGGTTAAAAATTCGTCTTCTCTCGAAATTTGTTCTTCGGGGCCGTTCAAAAAAAGTGCATGTAACTTTAACATTAGCTTAACGCTCGAGGTGAACCCCTCTCCCCTAAAGGCGTTTCGTATTTTTGAACGGCCCCTTCTTGGCTGAAAATTTAACTTATTTGGTTAAAAATACTATTGTTTAAATTATCAAAATATCAACTGTTGCATGCTTCATTGAGAATTCATCTTTTTGGTTGAAAAATCCATTATTTTATTTAAAGTTGAGCAAATTTGTGAAAAAATTAATTTTTTTATTGAGGATTCATAATTATGGTTGAAAATTGAAATATCGGCTTTTAAATAAACTTTTATGTTAACAATTCTATTTTTTTGTAGAAAATTCATCTTTTTGGCTTGAAAAATCAACAGTTTGGTACAAAAATAAATTATTTGGTTGAAAAATCATATTTTTGGGTTGAAAATTTTCCTTTTCGGTTAAAAATATAATTTTTTAAATGATAAAAATATCAACTGCTACAGGTTTCGTTGAGAATTCATCTTTTTTGGTTGAAAAGACGATTATTTGACTTAGAGTTGAAAAAAATTGTAAAAAAATGAATTCCTTTTATTAGGGATTCATAATTGTAGTTACAAATTCAACTATTTGCCTTTAAATGAACTTTTATATAAAAAATTCTACATTTTTATAGAAAATTCATATTTTTGGCTTGAAACTTCAACAATTTGGTACAATATTAAACTATTTGCGTGAAAATTTAACTTCTTTGTAGATAATTCGTCTTTTTGGCTTGAAAATTAAATAAATTTGTTGGAAATTCATGTAATTTGTTAAAGTTCGTCTTTTTTGGTAAAAAAGTCGATTATTTGATTTAAAGTTAAACAAATTTGGGAAAAAATTAATTTTTGTATTGAGGATTCATAATTATGGTTTAAAATTCAACTATTTGCTTTTAAATGAACTTTTATGTTAACAATTCTATTTTTTTTGTAGAAAATTCATCTTTTAGGCTTGAAAAATCAACAATTTGATACAAAAATAAACTATTTGGTTGAAAATCATATTTTTGGGTAGAAAATGTATCCTTTTCGATTAAAAATACTATTGTTTAAATTATCAAAATATCAACTGTTGCATGTTTCGTTGAGAATTCATCTTTTTTGGTTGAAAAGTCGATTATTAAAGTTTGACCAAATTTGTAAAAAAAAATAATTCCTTTTATTAGGGATTCATAATTATAGTTAAAAATTCAACTATTTGCTTTTAAATGAACTTTTATATAAAAAATTCTACTGTTTTATAGAAAATTTATCTTTTTGGCTTGAAACTTCAACAATTTGGTACAAAATTAAACTATTTGCGTGGAAATTCAACGTTTTGATTGGAAAATCATATTTTTGGGTTGAAAATTAAAGAAATTTGTGGGAAATTCATGTATTTTTTGTTTAAGTTTGTCTTTTTTGGTAAAACATTAATCTTCTTGGTCCCAAATTTATCTTGTTGGTTGAAAATTTGACAACTTTATTGAAAATTGATTTTGTTGCTACAAATTGTGTTTTTTTATCTGAATATTTAATTGTTCCATGTTTGGTTAAAACTTTATCCTGGATATTAAATAAGTTTGGAAATTTTTCTTTTTTTTGTCAAAGTTATTTTGTACTTATCAGAAATTTAATTTGATAACTTAACTATTCCATTTTTGGTTAAAAGTTTATCCTGTACATCGTGTAAATTAAAAATTGAACTTTTTGGTAGAAAATTCATGTATTTTGTTAAAAAGTAATCTTTTTCGGCAGAAAAATATTGTTGTTTGTTGAAATTTCAAGTTTTTGGTTAAGAATTCAACTATCTTGTTAAATATTAATCTTTTTTGATCGAAAATTATTTTTTTGTTTGTTAAAAATTCATTTTTATTGATTTAAAATGTCGCTTTTTTTAAAACATTCAACTATTTAGCTTAAAAACTTTACTATTTTGTTGGAAATTCATCTTTCATGGTAGAAGTCATATGTTTTTGATTGAAAATGAACTTTTTTTATGAAAATTCAACTGTATTCTAAAAAGTTTGTCTTTTTGTATTGAAAATTCAAATGTTTCATTAAATATTATTATTTTTTGTTTGAAAATTCTGTTCTACTATTTGATTGAAAATGCATCTCTGTATGCTGAAAATGCGTCTATTTGGTTAGAAAATTCAACTATTTTGTTAAAAATCTATTTATTAGAAAATTTAATTACATATTTTGTTAAAAGTCATCATTTTTGGTCGAAAATTCAACCATGTTGTTAAAAAGTCGTCCCTTTGAATTGAAAATTCATCTTTTATTGTAGAAACGTCATTCTTCTTGGTTGAAAATTTATCTTTCTTTGTTGAAAAGTAAATTTTTTATTAAAAATTGAACTGTCATCGAAAACATTCGTCTTTTTAGCTTGAAAATTTCACTATTTGATTAAATATTTAACTATTTGTTGAAAAACTCGTCTCTTTTACTGGAAAGTTCATCTTTTTGGTTGTTAATGCAGCTGTTTGGTTGAACATTACTTTTTTTCATTCCTCTTTTTGTGTTGAAAATTTATCTTATTTAATTTGAAAATCTTTTTTGGCAATATATTTCCGCTTGAACTCTCAGGAATTTAAAGTGTTTCTTATTAAATTCAATATTTTATCTACATTAATTTTATTTAAAAGAATTTATAAACTTAAAATTTGTCTTTAGCCAAAGGCTACGTTACTTTCATTAGAGAGCGGAGGTAAAAAAAAACACACAAAATTGCTAACATAGTTTGTGGATGGCCCATAATTGGAAAAAAGTTCCGTGTGACAAGAAAGCGGTTTGGCGCCGCCAGGCCTTCAAAAAAAGTACCCTGGCGGAAAACCCGTCTGAGTTTTAACTTTTACATTTTTTCTACGTCAATTTCTTGCAGGTATCAGCAAATCCTGCACAGGAATTTAGTTTACTTAGCATCTATCGCCGATGCCGGACAGAATATACAAGCATTATTACCAGTAAGAGATAACCTATAAAGCAAAGAACGATAAAAATCGAGACTGTTCTCATTTATAATGTAATAATATTTCGCACTTTCTTATTTCAGCCACCACAGGGAATGAGTAATGGTCCACAGCATCCCATAATGGGACCTCAGGGCCCACCGAGTGGTCCAACAGGAACTGCAGGACCAGGGAGTGAAATACCTCCCAATACCCAGCAACCAATGCCAATGGCTGGTTTCAATCAAGGACAAAATATGGGACAGGGAGGTTATCGAAGTGGACCCGTTATGCCTGGTCAAGGACCTGCTATCAACCGTACGTTCTATTATTTAAAACATGCTATTTAATTAGAAAAACCATCTTGAGAGTAGATTTAGAAAGAATTTTTTTCCAGGTCCAGCTGCGGGTCCTGGTCCTCAGCAATACAGAGCTGGACCTCAGGGCTACCCTCAACAACCAACACAACAAGGCTACCACACTCCCTACGCTAATCAAACCCCAGGCGCCAACTACCAAGGTCCCCAAGGCTCAACTTACACTCCAGGTCAACCTAACCAGTACGGACCTCCCAACGCTTCCCAGCAACAAGGCTATCCTGCAGCTAATCAACCCAACTACGGTCCGCCAACCACAGTCAACAGCTACGGTCCTCAACCAGGCGGATATCCACCACCCGCGAACCAGCCTCCTGCCGGATACGGTCCTCCACCTCCAAACCAACAAGGCTATCCTCCACCCAACGCCTCTCAACAAAGCTTCCCATCCGGCGGTCAGCAGCCACAATCCGGACAGTACGGCAGCCCGAGTCCACAACCAAACTACCAACAACCACCATCTCAACCACCTCCTCAAAATGCCTATGGTACGAATCAATCTGGTAACTATCCTCCTCCACCTTCTCAAGGTTATCCCAATAGCGTTCCTCCTCAATCATACCCTCCTCCACCCACTTCTAACGCCACCCAACCCCCTCAATCCGGTCCCCAGCAATCCGGCGGTCCCCAACCTAACTACGGTAACCAACCCAGTCCAGGTCCTGGCCCGGCGCAGTACGGTCCGACTTCTACGTCGCCTCCCTTCAGCACCACGCCAGTGAGTGGAGCCAACACCTACGCCCAGAGCGGTCAACCCACCAGCACACCATCAGCCTCCACCCAGACTTATCCATCCACCGGTGGACCTCCTCCTCCCTCCCAGGGTGGTAACTACCCTCCTCCTGGACCTGCACCATCCGGTTACCACCAGCCTCCTCATCCGCCTCCTCACCAATCTCCACACCCACCGTCTCATCCTCCGCATCAACCTCCGCATCAGAATCCTCATCCCTCTCACCAGCCACCACATCCTTCGCATCCGCCTCATCAACCTCAACACCAGCCTCATCAACAACCTCAACAAGGCCAGCAACCTTCTCAAACGCCTCCTCAGCCTCAGCAACAACAATCGCCCAGTCCTGCTCCAAGTGGTTTCCAACCTCCTTCGGGTCCACCCCAAGGTCAAGCTTCTCCACCAGGTCCTCCACAGCCTCAGAGTGGATATGGACCTCCACAATCTCATCCCGCAACGACGCAAACTTTCGTTCCACCAAGTCCATCTGGACAGCCTCAGGTTTATTCACCGCATCCTTCGCAAGGTGGGCAACATTACGGACATCCGCAGTACCCGCCGCAGAGTTACCCACCGCCACCTGGGGGTCAAGGCTATCCGCAGTATCCTCCGAGGCCTCCTGGTAGTCATATGCCTCCACCAGGTCCTCAGGGACCACCACCTCCGAATCAGTATGGATACGGGTATCAACCTCCTCCTCAGTAAGGAGATGATAAATTTTAAGGCTATTTACAAGGGGTGCTTGGTGTTTTGGATTATGGACGAACCTCTCTGGATTGATAGGTTCATTTAAAAGTCTGGGATTTGTTCCCAAGTCACGAACAACAGTTTAGAAGAAATTGGTGAAGAGTTCTTCAAGAACACTTGACATTTTCTTCAAGAACCAGGGAATCTAGTTGACCGGGAAACCGGGAATTTTGTTCACGGGGAATGCGATTCAGTGACCGGGATTTTTCTCGAATGCACTAATTTGCAAATTACAAATGGTTTAATATATTTTGTTACTATTATATTATTCTGATTTGGAACAGTGGATTTTTTTAAAGAATTATAACTTTCAGTTGCGACATAGGATTTCATTCAAGAAATATAATTTTGAGTTTGGGACAGAGAATTTTCGTGAAGAATGATAATTTTTACTGAGACAGGGAATTATAGTAAACAATTATAATTTTTGAGTTTGGGATAGGGAATTTCAGTAAAGAAATATGTTTTTGACACTTGAGTTATGGAATTTCAGTAAAGAATTATAATTTTTACTTTTGAACAGGGAATTTTGTAAAGAATTATTTTTTTGACTTTGGGAAAGGGAATTTTCTAAAAAGAATTAAAATTCTGAGCTAGCATTGGGAATTTCCGTTAAGAATTATAATTTTCATTTTAGGTTTAATTTAGAACAGGAAATTTCGTTAAGAATTATAATTTTTTATTTAGGATAGTAAATTTCCGTCAAGAATTATAATTTGACTTGGTATGGTGAAATTTCTAAAAGAATTATCATTCTAAATTTGGACCGAGAATAAGTAAATTAAATATAAAACAAATCCCTTTAAGAATTATCATTTTATATCGGAACAGGTTATTTTTTACATTGAATGGGAAATTTTGGAAAATAAGTTGAATTATGATTTATAAAAATGACATTTACATAAAAATCCCTGTTCCAAGTCAGAATTCGTCAGATTTTGAAAATTCCTTGTTCCAAATAAGAATTTGTTTGAATTTAAAAATTCTTTTTTTTTTGCTTGCAAATAAAAATTCGCCAGAATTTGAAACTTCCCTCTTCCAACTTTTAGAAAAAGGCATTTATTATATTTCTGAATTATAATAGAAAATGTAAATAAATATAATTCTTACTGAACTGGAAATTTTTTGGAAATAAATGTAATTGTGACTTGGGCAGGGAATTTTGGAAAATAATTATTATTTGACTTGGAGCAAGTAATTTTTTGACATGGAACGGGAATATCGGAAAATAATTTTAGTCCTGATTTAGAAGAAAGAAATTCAAAAAAATACCTGTTCAAATTCAGAATTATAATTCTTTTTTAAAATTCTCTATTCCAAATCAGAATTGTAATTCTTTTGTAAATTATCTGATGTTACAACTGAGAATTATATTTTCCTAAATTCCCTCTTCCAAATCAGAAATCTTTTAGAATGTTAAGAAATCACGTGAAATTTCCCAAAATCGTTTAAATATTTTGATTTCTTTTAAATTGACCGGGTAAAATGAACAATTAAACGAGAGAAAGCCAGGATTTAAAAATCATCTGTCGGGTAACAAGTTCTGGACTTTTTAATAAACAAATTTTTTTCATGTGGAACGAAAGATAAGCAAATAAAATCTACAATAAGAGCTAGAATAAAGATGAGCGGAGGTTCTTCTCTAGAAATTAATTGCGAAAATCATTCCACTTTGCATTGATTAAAGTTCCTTACAAAAGTCACCTTCAAAAACAAAGTTTCTTTTCGACCTTTACTTTTCTTTTCTACATTTTTCGACCTGAATTTATACAAGATTGATCAATATATCCAACTGCTGACTTGATTATTCTAAATTGGACTATGATTAGGGAATCTGATTACTGAATCATATTCAGTCAGGAATACTCGTATATTTTATAATGAAAGATCAACGAGTTATACAGTGATGAAATGCACTGTTATGAGAAAAAAATTGCTATTGAATCTGTATTGTGAATTGTTATATTTTTTAAACAATAACAGCTGATTTTTGATGCAACGGAATATGCTTACTTCAGATTCAGTAGCATTTTTTCTTATTGTCTGCTTTTTTGTTCTAATAATTGATTATAGGGAGTTGACTACTAAAGTCTACCACGTACTTCTTTATTAATCTAAATGCTTTGTATTTTTAGGCTTTGAAAACCGATTTTTTTTAATGCCTTTGATTTATAAAGGTTTCGAACTGAATGCTTTTATGTCCATAGACTTCCAAATTTCAACAGTTTACTGTTTCCAAGTTTTTTAACCAGTTTTATCCACTTTAATTATGAAATAACGACATTCAAGTATCTACAATACTTTACATTTCTCTTATATTTTGATTTGATTAATAGTTTTTGTGGTGAATCTTAATCCACAATTTTAATATTTTAAATAAAAAGGTAAAGATTTCTTCTGTCAGCCACACCAATCAGCTGCATTAATAAAGCATTTTAATAATTACTATACGTAAGACGATCGAAGTATGACAAATTTGACGAATTGACTCTTCGATTTTAATAATAATGATCATAGTAGTAATACGTAATCTCATTTATATATGTCGATGTGTGTTTGTCTTACAGTGCGAGCTCAAATAATTATTTTAATTTGCAAAATTGAAGTCGCATTGTAAACTTTTTACCCTGTCTGGCAAGAAAATTTTTGACGAATGAATTGATTTGATGTGATTGATAAAACGTATGAACGTGATTCTTAGGATCCTCTTTTAAACGGATATCTGCATTATTTATGTTTATAAAAATTACTATTTTCACTACCGAGGTTCGTAATTATTTGTCGAATGTGTTTCGAGTTTAAGAATTTAATAATAAAGGTTGCAAGATGTACACAGAAATTTTTATTTAAAATTCCAATCACCATTTTCCTTCTTTTATTTAAGTTTATCTTTACAGTTTATTACAAAGTATAATATTACATCTGTAAATACTTTAATCTCACTTTAAAGTCCATTAATAGTAATATATTGAGATCAAAGTTCAAGTTTACGAATTGAATCACTAAAATTAATACTACACTCGCAAGAATACTTCGGTTGAGAAACTTCCTCCATTTCCGGAAGTACTTCTATTTTGTTCGTTAGACGTTTACTCCATTCCTGGTACATAACATTTTAACATCAAGAATACATTTTTAGTACAGATATAGGTCATTCCAAAATTTTGATTTAATTAGCACCAGGTTTTAAGTCGGAATATATTACGTATTTAACAAAATAGTTGAATTTTCAACTAAAAAAGATTTTCTACCAAAAGAGATGAATTTTAAACCCCAAAAAGACGAATTATTAACAAAAAAATCAATTTTTAACGAAACAGTTGCATTAACATCAAAACAGTTGAACTTTTAAGCACAAAAAAAAAGAATTTTCAACAAAATAGTTGAACTTTTAAACAAATGGCTAAATTTTCAACCCAAAAAGACGAATCTTTTAAAAATGTTCATAAAAAAAGTTTAGTTTCAACCAGGCAAGATAAATTTTCTTTATTAAAATAATTGAATTTTCGACCTACAAAGATGCATTTTCAACCAAATGATCTAATTAAAAAAATTTAATTCAACCAAAAACAGTTGAATTTTCAAGCTAAAAAAATGAACTTTTTAGAATAAAGTTGCATTTTTAGCCCTAAAAGATGAATTTGCAACAAAAACGTTAATTTTTCAACTAAGAAAGACGAATTTTTAGTTTACAAACAGCTGAGTTGAAGGTGAAAAAAACAATTTTTTAACAAAATAGTTAACTCTTTCAAATAGATGGATTTTCAACAAACAAGATTAATTTTCTAAACAAAATGACGAATTATCAACAACGTCAATGAATTTCTCAACAAATAATGGAATAGTTAAATTTTCAGATAAAAAATTAATTTTTAACGAAACAAAAAACACGAATTTTCAACAAAAAAGTTAAATTTTCATCTAAAGAGGTGGATTTTAATAAAATTAATTTTTAAAAAAGTACTTAATCTTTTAACTAAATGGTTGAATTTTTGACCAAAAGAGTTTAATTTTCAACTAAGTAGTCGATCTTGAAGCAAAAAAGTTACTTTTCAAACAGATAGTTTAATTTTTTACTAAATTGTTGAATTTTTAACCCAAAAGACGAATTTTTCTACAAAAAAGTTCAATTTTCAACCCGAAAATATGAATTTTCAACCCGAAAATATGAATTTTCAACTAAAAAGATGAATCTTTACCAAAAAAAACTGCATTTTTTAAAAAGTAGTTTAACTTTAAACCAAGTAGTTGATTTTTCAACCATTAAAACGCAATTTCAACAAAATAGTTGAATCCTCAACCAAAAAAGATGAATTTTCAACCAAACAGATGCATTTTTAACTAAAGAGGATGAATTGTTAACCAAGAAGATTATTTTTTACAAAAATATCAATTTTCAATTAGAAATGTCAATTTGAACCAAAAAAAAAAAGAATTTTCAACAAAATATAAAAATTTTTTACCAAAGATGTGAATTTTAAACTTGCAAAATAAATTTTCAACAAGAAAGTTCAACATTAAATTCAAAAGATGAATTTTTAATTAATAGGATTAGTTTTATATAAATGAAATAGTTAAATTTTCAACCAGAGATGAATCTTCAACCAAAAAATAAATAAATTTTTAATGTAGTACAACTTTTAACCAAATGGTGGAATTTTTTACCAAAAGAGTTTAACTTTTATCGAAATAGTTCAATTTACAAACAAATCTTTTTAGTTTTTACTAAATTGTTCAATTTAGCTGATCAAAAAGATGATAAATTGAATTGATCAAGAAGACGAATTTACTATAAAACAGTTAAATTTTCAACTAAAATTTTGAATCTTCAACCAAAAAATGCATTTTTTTAAAAATAGTTTAACCTTTAACATAGTAGTTGACTTTTCAACGAAAAGGACGAATTTTCAACCAAAAAAGATGAAGTTTCAACCAAATAGTTATATTTTTAACCAGAATTTTCAACAAAGAAGATTAATTTTCTACCCAAAACGACGAATTTTCAATTCAATTAAAAAGAATTGACATTCAAACAAAAAACATAAGTAATAATAAAATTTAAAGTACTAAATTTTCTACTAGAAAATATCAATTTAAAATATCAAGGTTGAACAAAAAAAAAACGCGTTTTCAAGAAAATATTAAAATTGTCAACCGAACAGATTAATTTACAATTAAAATAATGAATCTTTAAAAAAAATTAATTTTCAACAGAAGAGTTCAACATTCAACCCAAAAGACGATTTCTGAAACAAGAACATTAATTTTATAAAAATGAGAAAGTTAAAAAAAGTCAAAATTTTTATAAAATAAAAATTGATTTTTATTATACTATCGATTGTAGAGCGAAATATTGATCACAAAATAGTTATAGTTTTTCTTAAAGTCACTCAAATATTGACTACATGAAAAAATGTTTTACAGAACAACTGTGTCGATTTTTTCGAAAAATAATTATTTCAACAAAAAATGTTGTACACAAGAAATTTTTATTTTGAGGAAATACACCATTTCTCTGTAGAACATTTTTGTATAAAAGCAACATTTTTCAATATAAATGATAAAAACCGTGATATGCACATATAAAGTTTGGACTATAGCCATTAAATCGATGTGAAAATGGTATTTGACGAAAAGTAGCTTTTTGAGTCTTCTAAATATTAATGAAAAGCAAAAAATAGACTTCAATAAAATATGGTAAATATTTTTCCTAAGACTACTCTCCGAAACGAACAAATTTAGCCATTATACTTTAAAATTGGTTACGAATTGCCTTTTTTATTCAGGTTTAAAAAGAAAAGTAAACTTAAGGAAACAGTCAAATTTCAAAACAAAATTTCACGTACAGTTCTGATTCGAAAATTGTAACACATTGTTTTTGAGTTGATTTAACAAAAAATCTTTGGAATGACCCACTTAAAAATATTGAAGTATTTTACCTCAAAGAGAGCTACATGATAACAAAGTACGTCCTTCGGCATCAAATTATCTCTCGTAAATTGACGACCAGTCCTGAAAATTTTTTGCGCAGTATCATCATTTTCTTTAGCCCATTTAATTTTCTCCACCAGATCTGACAAATCGCCTTTTATTGGTACGTAGTGTTCGCCTGGTGTTAGTTTCTTGTAGAAAAATTCGTAGTATCGAGAATCTTGCTTAAAAACAAGTGAACCACCGGCTAATAAGTATGGAAATCGATAGGCTGCCACTGTTCCATCGATATTTAATTGGTACTTGTACTATAAAAAAGATTTAAATATATTAAAAGTCAACAAGCAGGGTTGCTATAAGACCTGGAAGATCAGGAAGTCATGACATTTTGAAAGATCTGGAAAATCTGGAAGTCATGGAGTTTTTCAAAAATGACTGCATTTTTCGTAGTAACCCCTATTTCAAAGCCTTAATAATTTCTTTACGGCAAATTTTAAATTCGAAAATTGATACGGATTAATTTCTTTATTAATAAAAAAAATATGATTATAATTCCTGACTTTAAAAAAATGTTATGATAATATTAATGAGAAATTATTAAAATTTAATAAATACTATATTATTGAGAATTCATGGTCAAATTTTTTCCATTTTCAACAAAATAGTTGAATTTTCAACCAAAAAATTAATTTTCAATCAAGTAGCCAAACTTTCAAGCAAAAGAGCCGAATTTTCAAGAAAAAACATGAATTTTGAACCAAATAGTTGAGTTTTCAACCTAAAAAGATGAATTTTCAACCAAATGGTGGAATTAAAACAGAATTAAACTTCAATCAACAAAAATTTGTATTTTTCACCACATTTGTAATGAAAATATGAATTCCGAACCAAAAATATAACAGTAGAATTTTCAATTAAAAAAAATATATGCATACAAAAATATGAATTTACAACAAAAAAAATACTTTCCTAACAAAATATGAATTTCCAATCCAAGAGGACGAATTTTCTATCCATAAAACCGAATGTTCAACAAAACAGTTAAATTTTCCATAAAAAAAGATGGCTTTTAAAAAAATTAGTTGAATTTTCAACAAAATAGTAGAACTTTAAACCTTAAAAGATTAATTCTGGAATAAAAATATAATAGTAGACTTTTTAATTACAAATAATTAATTTTCAACAATAAAAGATAAATTTTCAACCAAAAAAGATGATTTTTCTACCAAAAGATGAAATTTCAATCCAAAAGGACGAATTTAATATCCAAAAAGACCAATTTTCAACAACAAAAAAAACAGTTGAATTTAAAACCAAAAAAGAATAATTTTTAACAAAATAGTTGAATTTTCAACAAAATAATTAAATTTCCAACCAAATAGTAGAATTTTTTAACCAAAAGAGATGAATTCTGGACCAAAAATATAATAGTAGACTTTTCAATTAAAAATAATTAACATTCAAGCAAAAAAGATAACTTTTAACAAAATAGTTGAATTTTTAACAAAATAATTAAGTTTTCAACAGAAAAGCTACATTTTTAACCAAAAGAGATGAATTCTGGACTTAACATACATAAGTAGACTTTGCAAATTGAACAGAGTGAACTTTCATTAAAAAAATATAACTTTTCTACCAAAATATAAATTTTACATCCAAAAGGACGAATTTTCGATTCAAAAAGACGAATGTTCAACAAAAAAGTAAAATTATCCACCTAAGAAGATCGCTTTTTAACAAAACAATTTAATTTTCAAACAAATAGTAGAATTTTTAACCAAAAGAGATGAATTCTGAACCAAAAATATAATAGTAGACTTTTCAATTAAAAAGAAGGATTTTTAATCCCCCAAAAAACCGAATTTTCAACCAAAAAATATTACTTCTCTACCAAAATATAAATTTTCAATCCAAAAGGACGAATTTTCGTTTCAAAAAGACGAATTTTCAACAAAACAGTTACATTTTCCACCAAAAACTATGACTTTTTAACAAATTAGTTGTATTTTCAACAAAACAGTTAAATTTTCCACCAAAAACTATGACTTTAATAAATTAGTTGTATTTTCAACAAAATAATTACATTTTCAACAAAAAGATAGAACTTCAAACCAAAAGATGTGAATTCTGGACCAAAAATGTAATAGTAGACTTTTCAATTAAAGATAATTAATTTTCAGCCATAAAAGATGAATTAACAACCAAAAATATTACTTTTCTACCAAAAGATGAAATTTCAATGCAAAAGGACGAATTTTCTACCCAGCAAGCCAAATGTTCAACAAAACAGTTGAATTTTTCACCAAGAAGATGACTTTTTAACAAATTTGTTGAATTTTCAACAAAATAATTAAATTTTCAACAAAAAAGTAGAAATTTAAACAAAAAGAGACGAATTCTGGACCAAAAATATAATAGTAGTCTTTTCAAATAAAAATAATTAATTTTAGCCATAAAAGATGAATTAACAACCAAAAATAATACCTTTCTACCAACAGATGAACTTTCAATCTAAAGGGCGAATTTTCTATCCAAGAAGCCAAATGTTCAACAAAACAGTTGAATTTTTCACCAAGAATACGACTTTTTAACAAATTAGTTGAATTTTCAACAAAATAATTAAATTTTCAACAAAACAGTAGAACTTAAAACCGAAAACTATTAATTCTGGGCCAAAAATATAATAGTAGACTTTTCAATTAAAAACAATTGACATTCAACCAAAAAAGATGAATTTTCTACCAAAAGATGAATTTTCAATTTAAAAGGTCGAATCTTCTATCTAAATAATAAAAAAAATTTGCAACAAAACAGTTGGATTTTCAAACCAAAAAATGACCTTTTAACAAAACAATTAAATTTTCAATCAAATAGTAGCATTTTTAAACAAAAGAGAAGAATTCTGAACCAAAAATATAATAGTAGATTTTTCAATTGAAAAGAAATTACATTCAAGCCAAAAAGAAAACCTTCAAATAAAATAGTCGATTTTTTCAAAGTTCATTTTTTAACAAAATAATTAATTTTTCAACAATAATAGTTGAATTTACAACAAAATAGTTAAATTTTTAACCAAATAGTTGGATTTTCAATCTACAATGATGACTTTTCTACCAAAAATAGAGTTTCTTTGGATCCTATTAATTCAGTAAGCATTTAAGCGAGAAAAAGGGGAAGTTCCTCCAAAATATGGGGGAAAAGAGGGATTCTTTAAAAAGGGAAAAGAGGCGAATAAAAGAAGTGTGAAATCTGTGACTGGATTTAAAAAAATGAGGGCTGATATTTTTTTTAAAGTTGACCTGGTAAACCTGGAAAAATCATGAAATTTTGAAACCTGACGTCTGCTGATACCGTGTAAAGCATTACCTCAAAAAAATTGAAAAACGAAATCGGTGTTTGACCAGGGCCATATTTCGCGATTTCATCTCGGAAGAAGAAAAAGTTGGTGATCGATGCATTTATCAAATCCGGATATTTCCGAGCAATGTCTATCAAATCTAGTCGTTCCCTTCGAGCATCTCGACCCCGCCAGAAAACTTTGCTTTCTTTTTCTTCCCATGAAAGTTTTGTACTTCCTTGCACAGACAACATATCCAGCATCACCCTATTTTTAAAAAATCATAAAAATGATGAAAATTGAACGATATTTATATTCTAGAGATTTAAGCAAGTTTTGACGTACCTTCCCATACTTTCCAAAGAAGATTCCGCAATATCGTAAGTGGGGAGGAGGATATCCGCAGTCTCATCGGAACCACACCAGGAAAATATAGGGTAGATCAATTTTTTTTGGGGTACAAGAGGCCAGTCTCCTAGATTCATGAAAAATTCCACGTCTGGCAAAATGACCTTTCGTGCCAACGATAGTAAAACGGAGTCCATGAATATTTTAAATCCTACGTGTTTTCCATAGCATCGCCTGTAAATCTGAGAGTCAGATGGTCACAATGCAAGACATTTTTTATTTTTTTTCAGTACAGTGAAGAGATCGGAAAAATAATTACTTATCTACGAAATTCTTAGGAATTAAAAAAAAACAAGCTAACGATAAAGGCACCCGCATAAAAAATAGCAGGGATCCCCTGTTTTTTACCTAATCCCCTTTATCCCCCTTTCAATTTGAAAAAATACCTAAAATCGACCATTTTTATCCAATTTACGCCTTTCCCACTTTTTTGTTTTACAAGGTTTCTATTTATTTTTTTAAGAGTCATGACGAGGAATTCAAGATATTTCAAATATTTAATCAAAATCAATTCAGTAGTTGCAAATCAAAAACATCTTTATAGAAAGGACAGGCTTTACAGGTCAAAATGCTCTAAAAACAGGGGAAATAAGGAGATTTTTCACGAAAAAGGAGGAATAAATTCTTTTTGTAGGTACTAATAATGAATTGAAATTAAAACGCTTCAAATTTCTAATATTTTAAGTAAAAATATTGTATTTTCAACTAAAAATGCGAGTTTTCAACTTAGAAGATTAAGTTTCTACCATCAAAGACCAATTTTCGACCAAAGTTTTTCAACCAATTTTCTACTAAAATCATGAATCTTCAACTGATTTTTTTTTTTTCTAATATTTCAACTTATAAACAGGTAGTTCAATTTCAACTAAAAAAATTAATTTTTAGCAAAGTGTTTCAACTTTTAACCGAGTAGTTCATTTCCACAAAAAAAGATTTTAATTATAAATAAACAAAAAGTGGAATTCATATAAAAAAACGACTCCTCAACAAAATATTTGATTTTTCAACCAAATTGTTGAATTTACAACAGAATAAGAGGATTTTTCAATTAAATAAATATATTTCCAATCAGAGATGAATTTTCAACTAAAATAATTAATCTTCAACCAAAAAAAAATATTTTTTAACAAAGTATTTACACTTTTAACCAAGTAGGTCAATTTCAACCAAAAAATTAATTTTCAACATAGTATTCAAACTTTTAACCGAGTGGTTCTATTTCAACCAAAAAAGATTTTACTTTTAAATAAAAATAATGGAATTCAACAAGAAAAAAAATACAACTTTTCGACAAAATAGTTGATTTTCCAACCAAATAGTTGAATTTTCTTCCAAAATAGTTCAATTTACAACGAAAAAAAAACTAATTTTCGGAAAAATAGTTACATTTTCAAACAGAGATATGAAGCTAAACTAAACTGATGAATCTTTAGCCAAAAAATTCATTTTTAACAAAGCAGTTCAACTTTTAACCAAGTAGTTGAATTTTCCGCCAAAACATATGAATTCGGAACGACAAATGTAATAGGTTATATTTGAACCCAACAATATTTTTATTCGAAATAAAAAACAGTTGAATTAAAAAAAAAGAATGTTCAAAAAATACTTTAATCCTCAACCAAAAAGGATGAATTTTTTAAACCAAAAAGACAAATTTTCAACTAAAATGATTAATCTTCAACCAAAAAATAATTTTTTAACAAAGTATTTCAACTTTTAACCAATTACTTCAATTTCAAAAAAAAAAAAAAATTTATTAACGTACTTCAACTTTTAATCAAATATTTCAATTTCAACCGAAAAAAATTTTAATTTTAAATAAAAAACACTGGAATTCACCTTAAAAAAAGACGACTTTTCAACAAAGTAGTTGATTTTTCAACCAAATTGTTAAATTTACAATCCGTAAAGAAGAATTTTTAACAAAATAGTTACATTTTCAATAAAAGAGATGAATTTGCAATTAAAAATATGAATCTTCCACCAAAAAAATTCATTTTTTACAAAGTAGTTTAATTTGTAACTAAATAGTTGAACTTTCAACCAGGAAGACTAGAACAGATGAACTCGCAACTACAAATGTAATAGGTTATATTTTAACCCAAAAATATTTTTATCCGAAATAAAAAAAACAGTTGAATTCAACCAAAAAAAAAAAGAATGTTCAAAAAATACTTTAATCCTCAACCAAAAGGGATGAATTTTCAAACCAAAAAGATAAATTTTCAAATAAAATGATTAATCTTCAAACAAAAAAATTATTTTTTTACAAAATATTTAAACTTTTAACCAAGTAGTTCAATTTCAATAAAAAAAAGGCATTTTTAATAACGTACTTCAACTTTTAACTAAGTATTTCAACCCAAAAAAATTTTACTTTTAAATAAAAAACACTGGAATTCACCTAAAAAAAAACGACTTTTCAACAAAGTAGTTGATTTTTCAAACAAATTGTTGAATTTGCAAGCCAAGGAGACGAATTTTCTACAAAACAGTTGAATTTTCAACCGAAAATATGAGTTTTCAACAAAAAGATCATTTGCGGCAAAATAGTTGAATTTTCTACCAAAATATTTGAACCTACAACACAAAAAGACGAATTTTCAAAATATTTAGTTACATTTTCAATCAATGAAGATGAATTTTGAACTAAAATAATGAATCTTAAACCCAAAGAATAATAATTTTTAACAAAGTAATTCAACTTTTAATTAAATAGTTGAATTTCCAACCAGAAAAGATGAATCCGCAACAAAAAATGTAATCGGTGTTCTTTCAACTCAAACAGATTTATATCTCAAACAAAAAACGAAAAAAAAGGAATTTTCAACATAATAATTGAATCCTCAGATAAAAAAGGTATATTTAAACCAAAAAGACGGATTTTCAACTAAAAAGGATTTTTGAGTCAAGAAAGAAAAAAAATTGCAACCAACTTGTTGAATTTTCAAGCCAAAAAGATTAATTTTCTACAAAACAGTTCATTTTTCTACGAAAATAGTTGAATTTTTAAACAAAACGGAATACTTTAACAAAACTGCTGAATTTTCAACCAGTGAATAAAATTGTTAGCTAGAAAAGATGAATTCTCAGCCAAAAATATAATAGTTTAGACTTTTCAACCAAGAAAAATGAACTTTCAACCAAAAATAGTTGAATTTTCCTATTTGGTTCTTTTAATTCAGTTCGCATTTAAGACTGTGAAGCCTGCGATAAATAAATACGAATTTTAGTTCACTTTTAATACTTTTAAAATACTTTTCAAATTATTTCTTTCCAGTTAACTTAGAAAAATATTTTTAACAACTCAGGGTTCTGTCCTGAAAATAATACACTAACAAAAATGTCTGAGAATAAGGAATCAAAATCTATCTACTGACAAAAATAAATTTTTTTAAATACAAACATGTTCATTTCAATTTTGATCTTCTTGAATTTTTATCAGTAAAAAGTACTAAAGTGTTCAACAGATTTTTCAGATTCGTCCAGAAATTGTTCTAATCGTAAAAAAATTGAATTTTATGCTTAAGGTGTTTGAGCGTTTTTTTGTTCTAAGTAAAGGATCCGGAAAGGTGTTTTGTAAATGGGATATGACTTAAATTTTTGTTTAAATTTGAAACTTAGGAATATTTTATATTTTTTGATCGGGCTGTTGTTTTGACAGAGGAATCATTTCTTTTGTAAAATTTATAAAAGACCGGTCTGTCGTTACATATTTTTTCATTTTCCAATCTGCCGTTTAGTATAAATTTTAAAGAGCATTTCATCGTTTTGTAATACATTCAAAGACCAACCTGTCGTATTGTAAAATATTAAAAAACCAATCCGTTGTATTGTACAAAAATTAAAAACCAATCCGTCGTTTTGTTTAAATTGTAAAAATCTTACAAACGATTTAACACTTTAAGTTTTCGTATGATTTGTAAAATTTAAACCAAATAACGGATCGGTTTTTAATTTTTTTATAATACGACGGATTGGTCTTTGAATATTTTACAAAATGACGAAATGGTCTTCAAAAAATTATACAAAACGACAGATTGGAAAATGAGTAGATATAAAACGACAGACTGGTTTTTCATAAATTTTACAAAAGAACAGATTCCTCCGACAAGACAAACAACTTATCTTATTTATTTAGTTAAATTCTCGATTTTTTTTTGATTCCAAGAATTTAGTAGTTAAATTTGAATGTTTTTTTAATTCTGAATTTAATTTCTGTGTGTGTTGACCGAATTTGATGCTTAAATTCTAGTTTTTTTTTTTAAATTCCAAGAATTTTGTAGTTAAATTTGAATGCTTTTTTAATTCTGAATTAAATTTCTTAAACATTGAAAATACATACGTTGTTTGACTTTACGACGTAATGGCAGACACTAACGCTGTTCGGCTTGTGGTATTCTTTAATTATATCATCTCTCATCTTGTCAAAATTGACAGTTTGAAAAGGATTGAGGTCTTTTAGAATTTGAGAGTAATTTTGTGGACATTCGTTACTTTTTAGCCAGGTGGTTGCTGAAGGTTGAGGACAATCACATTCGTCTTCAATTACAGGGCCTGAAATAATATATGTAGTTTCATGATTATTATTCGAATAGTGTCTTATTTTATATGTCAGGGTGGCCACAAAACTTCATTTTCAAAATTCCCTGATTTCCCCTGACATTTTCATACAGAATTTTTTCTAAAAGGGATAAAAAATTCATAAATCTTTCATTTAATATTCTCGGGGCTACCATAGTCTAATTTAATTGAAAAAGTGAACTATCTGAAACAAAAATGTGTCCAAAAGGACTAATTTCTAAGTGAGTTTAGAAAAATTTAAAGATAACTCAATAGAATATAAAAAAATTTAGGATAAATTAATAAGAATTCAGGGTGAATTCAAATGAATTGAATAAATTGCAAATATCTTTCGAGATTCTAGGAAATTCTTTAAATCCGCATGAAAACTTTTTCAGTTCCCTGAAAATTAATTAAATATTTGGAAAGACATTGAAATGAAATAAATCTCTTCAAAATGCTGTGAAATCTTTAATATTACCTTAAAATATTTAAAATCCCTTGAAATGCCTTCTAATGATTGAAATCAAGTCAAAAGTCTGTAAAACCTTTTAAAATTTCCTAAAATATTTCAAATCCTTTGAAATCCAATTAAATTACTGAAATCAATTGAAAATTCCAAGGAATCTTTTAAAATACCCTAAAATATTTCAAATCCCTTTAAGTCTGTTGTTGAAATTTTTTAATGCACTTGAAAATTTTCTGATTTTTTTTTCAATACCCTAAATGCTTCAAATTCTTTTAAATCGCTGCAAATTATTGAAATCAATTAAAAATTCTTTGAAATCTTTGATAATTCCCTAAAATATTTTTAATTTAGTGGTATCTTTTGAAATTCCTTGAAACTTTTTAAAGCTCTTGAAAAGGCTTAGGAATCTTTTAAAATACTCTAAAACATTTAAAATCCTTTGGAATCTCATTAAGTTACCGAAATCAATTTAAAATTCCTTGCATTCTTTTAAAATACCTAAAATATTTCAAATGCAATATTTGAAATCCTTCGAATTTTCGATAGCATTTACAAATTCCCTGGATTATGAAAAATACCTTAAAATCTTTCAAATTATTGAAACCAATTAAAAATTCCTTGAAATTTTAAAAAATATCCTAAAATTCCTTAAAGTCTTTAGTAATACCTTGAAATATTTTTAATCGTTTGGAATCCTTAAAAACTTTTTAAAGCTCTTTAAAATCCTTAAGGATACCTTTAAATTATTGAAATCTATTAAAAACTCCTTTGACATCCTTTAAAATATCCTCAAATCTTTGGTAATACCTTGAAATATTTTAAAATATTTGTAATACTTTGAAATCTTTTGAAATCCCTTCAAACGTTTTAAAGCTTTTGAAAATGCTTTGGTATCTTTTAAAATACCCTAAAATCTTTAAAATTCTTTGTAATCACTTCGAATGATTGAAATCTATTAAAAATTGCTTGAAATCTTTAAAAATACCCCAAATACCCTCAAAGATTTCAAAAGATTTCAAGAAAATTCAGAAATAGATGTGTGGCAGTTCTGATTAATCTTGACAGACACTTAAAGTGCTTCTTACAGAAGTTTCCTGACCTTTGCAATTTTTTTTTTTTTTTTCTTCAAAAACCCTGACTTTTTCCTGTCATAGGGCCAGGGGCGAATCCAGAACATTTTTCGGATAGGGCGATTGTGAATTTTCATCAACGAATGTATGTGAAAGGGAGTGGGGGCTCCCCTAACGACTTAAAAGAACTTTTCAAATTGAATACAATAAAGGCGATAAATTCCACTTTATTTATATTTTTCCATTACAGTTTTCACATTCATTAAAAAACAACCTAAAAGCACGTGCATACATCTTGTCGTCTTTTTTTTAGGCAGAAGGGGGGAGGGGGTGTAGGTCAAAGGTTTTTTTAATTGAATTTTATTCAGAAAAAAGATCTTCTCCTTTCACTCCGCTGGGATTCGCACGCCAGGTCAACTGATTTCCGGTCAGGTGCTCTAGCCACTGAGCTACAGAGAGATCAGAGGATTCTTATTTCTGAAATACGCTTTATTTAGCAAGATGTTACAAGAATTTTGAATAGAAATCTGCATTATAATCGGAGAAGGTAACGAATCGAGAAGAGAAATCCACACATAAAATGGAAATCTAAAATATCGACCCAAGTTATATTCTCCTATACAGAAAATATTTTAACGTCATTTCAGACAAGATGGATAATAAACATTTTTAATTGAATTTTATTCAGAAAAAAGATCTCCTTTCACTCCGCTGGGATTCGAACGCCAGGTCAACTGATTTCCGGTCAGGTGCTCTAACCACTGAGCTACAGA